>CM076579.1:767734169-767987369 GCA_034641835.2 Pinus albicaulis | reverse complement strand
TAGATTTAATTGTTTGTGCAGTTGAATTGATGTGCATAGAAAAACAGGGAATAGAAATATTTGATACATACAACACACAAATGCAAAATCTTAAAAGATAAATCAATCTTGCAAACAGAAGGGTATTTAACTAGACAGAAATGTCCATATAGATTCAGTGAGAAACCCAGACCTAGTCAAAGAGAACATGAACCAATGGTTTATTTCAGCTCTACATCAACGTTGAAAAATCGAGCTATTATGATGTGTTACAATTCAGCCTACATGCCAAAGTGTTGGTCGGCCTAAAAGGAAGTAATTCTATCTATATTTATATACCTTGTCTGTGGCTCTTTTGATAAGGAATAACTCGGCAATCTCTGAAAACAGTTTACAGATTCTTGTAAGATTCAGTACGAATATGTTGATGGGATTTCAGTGTGAAGTTTATAGAGTTTGAAAATAGTGTGGATCTATTGTTCGGTCATCTTTGAAGCACACTGCGGATAGTATAGTATGAAGCAAATTGCGTATAGTGTGAAGCAGATTGCGGATAGTCTAAGGAAGATTACAAATGCCTGAAACAAATCTGTGGATATATGTGGCAGGAGGCAGAACCAACTAATGTTGTTGATAAGACTGTTAAAATAGAGACAGAGAAATAACCCAAGGGTTTATCTGACCCTACTCGGGAAAGGCACTTACCCCTACGGAACCACACACAGTTCCTACAGAGCTTACCATTAACACCTGGCTGGCAGAGAAAGGACAACAGGTCTTCCCAATAGCACTACCCATGAGCCATAGACAGGAGGTGGTTTTACATGCCCACTGTCGATCCCCCATGACCAGTTGGACGTGACCTTTTCTCAATCCCCCCGTACCCAAGGAAAAGGAGGTGTACGGTTATCCTATATGTTGTGTTACCAGTTCGGCATGCACAAGAGGTAATTCTATGTGCGGGAATAGTTTCTTATACCCCATATGTTATGGATAATACTGTTAAAATAGAGACGGAGAACAAACCCAAGGGTTTATCTGACCCTGATTTGTCAAAGGTTTATCAAAATAAGAAGAAAAAACAAGGCGGCAAGGAAGCAAACAATGAAGATGGCAGTGGCAAAGATAAGTTTGCCGGCTTGATTTTTATGTGTAATTCTCATACAAAGCAGGAGTGTTTCCGATACAAAGTGTTTGGGTTTCCACCAACCAAAAAGGAGCTTGTAGAAAACGTGAAGCCCGGAATGAAGCTCTTCTTGTATGATTGTAATCCAAGTAGTGACAAAGGATTAAGCCCTTTAACATATTCAATTCCAAAAAATATAAAATACCCACTTAACTGGGCAATACATAAACAAGCCAAAAGGGGAATTCGACCGAAACACAATCCTGTAAATTTTTTTAATCAGTCACTACGAAATAATTTCGAAGCATCCATTTCTAATTCATTGTCGATTCACTATAGGATAATTTTGTATCATCGTTCACTCCAAAACAATTTTGTAGCACTCACTAAAATTATATATTGTGGATTTGAGAAAATGGTAAGGTCAAACATATCCGATGAAAGCAGTAACAGCGCCGACGAGAGGAGCAACAGCGTGGACAGGAGGAGCAACAACGCTGACGGGAGGAGAAAAAATGCGCGAACATCAGCGACACTGATAGAAATTCGTGGGAATAATGAAACCGGTAAACAAACAAACTTCGTGGGTGATTTATTTATAGGAATTAGTTCAGCCGAACTATTTTAAAAGTAAAAGTTCGGCCGAACTCACAGTTCGGCCAAACTTTTGTTGGAAGTTCGGCCGAAATTTTGTTGCTGGTTTTCCAATCTCCAGCAAAAATTCAGTTTGCCCGCGCCGTCAGTGTGCCGTCAATCTAAACGGAATCACGAGTTCGGCCGAACTTTCTAAGAAATTTCTGCCGAACTATTACAGAGTTCGGCCGAAATTTAGAAAATGTTCGGCCGAACTATTGCCGAAAAAAGTTTTCGGCCCCCGATTCTCACAAAAGTGCAACCCAGCTTCATGTTTCCGCCCTTATACAATGAGATCCTTGTGTGTAAAGGTCACTTTGTAGGATTGATCGCTGATCATATTCTGTACCTAGAATATTTTCCTATAGACTATTGAAATTTATTCTTCGGGGTTATTTCACAGATGGAAATATTTCCATAGGGTAGTTCAGTGTCGAGACTCTTCTTCGGGGGTGTCAAGAATCTTCAATCTTACAAATTCAGCATTGATGGTCAGAAGCAGGTGTACTTTAAATGGGTTTAAAGGTAAGCTCGAAGATGTGAAGAAAGAAAGAGCAGAATCCAGAAGACTGCAGAGTGGGTAGAGTTGCTAATGAAGACTAGTGAGACAAGATAATTTTTATTGTTATGTATGTAAGAATTAAGGGGGAGTATTGGAAGATAATTCTTCCATACTCATATTAGAATTAGTTGCAGATTTGTAGGTGGATGTTGAGAGAATATCTCAACCTCCCTATTCATATTTAGAAGTGGTTGGATCTCAACAGCACTATAAATATTGTGATGTATTCGTATAACGATGATATAGAGTAATAAAGAGATTTTGTTTTGTGTGTTTATATTGTCCAATGCCTGCTCTCTCTAGTTTTAATATTTTTTACATCCAACATCATCATTTACCATGAGTACGTACATGAAACATAGTTATTTTTGGAATTTCTTATTCCAAATGTTTCTGGAATATCTGCATATCATCTTCTTCAATTTTTTACATCCAACATCATCATTTACCATGAGTGCGTACATGAAACATAGTTATTTTTGGAATTTCTTATTCCAACTGTTCAATTTTTTACATCCAACATCATCATTTACCATGAGTGTGTACATGATACATAGTTATTTTTGGAATTTCTTATTCCAACTGTTTCTGGAATCTCTGCATATCATCTTCTTCAATTTTTTACATCCAACATCATCATTTACCATGAGTGCATACATGAAACATAGTTATTTTTGGAATTTCTTATTCCCACTATTCTTCAATTTTTTACATCCAACATCATCATTTACTATGAGTACCTACATGAAACATAGTTATTTTTGGAATTTCTTATTCCCACTGTTTGTGGAATCTCTGCATATCATCTTTTTAAACTGTTCCAGTTCTGGAATCTCTGCATATCATCTTTGTATTCATTAATGAATCTTAACGAATCCTTGTCTTCTAGCTATTAAATAACTGGGTTCTTATTAAATACATGAACAAACCTGGATGGTAACAAATTTATCTATTAAACACATGAACAAACCTATTATAAATAGTAAGGAGAGGTGTAACGATTGGCCTCCAGTTTCTCCGTCAATTTCGTGAAGTTAACTCTAAACTTATTAAATCTAGCTTCCTTATTTCCTACATTTTATTTAGCTTTCTTGTTTCCAGGTTCGCTTCTTTATTTCCTACATTTTGTGTCGTTTTCTTTTCAGGTTTGGTTTCCTTTATTGCATGACAGCCTTTCTCACTTGGCTTGCATTTCTGGTTTCCCTTTTTGCATGTTTGTCTTTCTCACTTGGCTGGTAGTTGGTATTGTTTATTAACTTGAACCTCAAACACCTACTCCACTCACAGTTACCTGCAAACAAAGGTTAGAAGTTCCAAGGGTATTGGTAGAGAGGTATATTCTGATTTGTGTTATTTTTTATTTATTTTTATTACAATGTTATATTTCAGAAAATTCATGAAGCTTGAAGCCTTGGCATTCACTTTAGGCTCAAAAGGAATTTCCATCGATGAAAATTGTTTCTTCTATGAAAATTTTTCTCACCAAATTAGAGAGGGGCTCTTAAGCACCTTGTGAGTTTTAGTGTGGAAATTTTTTCTGGAATTTATGCATATCATCTTTCTTTTTAGACTAGAAGTTTATTCTATTTAAATCAATTTATGAAAATTAACTTTATCTTGAAATATACCAGAAAATGGTAAAACGTTTGAACAATTCATATGACCATACAGAAAATAGTGATATATATATATATATATATATATATATATATATATATATATATATATATATATATATATAAAATAAATTAAATCAAATATATATTCAATCTAACCTTATATATTTTTACACAAAAACAAGTCAAGGAATAATTTATCCTATACTGACAAGCCAAGAGGAATAATTTATCGATACTGATTGCGGCAACAGTGAAGAATTTTATCTAGTAGCAAACCAATCTATTTAACTTCATCTTAAAATTTAATTTCAAATAAATTTATCTTTGAATTTAATGATATATCCGATACTGATGGGGGGCAACAATGAAGAATTTTATCTAGTTGCAAACCTATCTATTTAACATCATCTTAAAATTTAATTTAAAATAAATTTAAAGAATATCATTTTAAAATTTAATTTGAAATAAATTTATCTTTAAATATAATGATATTATATATGAAAGTTTTTTTATATCATAAATAAGAAATCAAATTATTGAAATATATTGTTTTTTTATTATACTGATTCATTTTTATTAAGTGATTAAAAAAACAATATCATTAAAATTATTGAAATATACCATTTTTTATTATACTGATTCATTCTTATTAAGTGATTAAAAAAACTATATCATTGCACAAGAATTCCTTTTGACCAAAAGAAAGTGTGATATTTTTTGTTTGCGGGTTAAAGCTCTCGTACATGAAACATAGTTATTTTTGGAATTTCTTATTCCAACTGTTTCTGGAATCTCTGCATATTATTTTCTTCAATTTTTTACATCCAACATCATTATTTACCATGAATGCATACATGAAACATGGTTATTTTTTGAATTTCTTATTCCAACTGTTCTTCAATTTTTTACATCCAACATCATCATTTACCATGAGTGCGTACATGAAACATAATTATTTTTGGAATTTCTTGTTGCAATTGTTTCTGGAATCTCTGCATATCATCTTTTTAAATTGTTCTAAAACTATTCTAGAATTTATGCATATCATCTTTGTATTTATTAATAAATCTTAATGAATCCTTGTCTTCTAGCTATTAAATAATTGGATTCCTATTAAATACATGAACACAACTAGCATGTAACAAATTTATCTATTAAACACATGAACAAACCTAACCTGTAATAAAATTAAACACATGAAGAAACCTTAAACACATGAACAAACCTAGCCTGTAGTAAAATTATAATAAAGTCTATTATGCTTTAAAAAAATCATGACAGTTCAAGTTCACAAATTATATAATTAAAATAAAAACTCATAGTATTACCTTCACCCTGTACATTGCAGCTTTCCCTTTCACCTTCTATATTTCAATCTTTGACATGTAATCCATTTAAATTGAAGCATCCTAAAATAGTAGTACATTGAAATCTTAACAAAAAACAACATCTTCTTTAGGCAGATGGATAGCATAAGAAAAAAAAACCATATTTTACACTAAATCTTACAAATTTAATTTTGGTATGTACAAAAATTTAAAGTTTTCCATTTCTATTTATTTTCTACTGCACATCTTCTTCAGGCAGGTGGATAGCATTAGCAAAAAAACCATATTTTACACCAAATCTTACAAATTTAATTTTGGTATGTACAAAAATTTAACATTTTCCATTTCTATTTGTTTGCTACTGGATTTTCAAAATACTTGGTGTTCCAGTAGAAAGTTATTGTAACCCATGCAAAACTTAGTTGGAGACCCCTGCAAAACTTAGTTTCAGGAAGTGACAATGATTTATAACCGGTACTAAAATAACTAGCATGGGCTCTGCCTTTCCTCCGGATGGTTATAGGTAAACAATTGTACCGGGATTTATCAATAGACTGAAAAGGTATTTGGGTTTAGGATGAAAAGGTATTTGGGTTTTGCTTCTTGCGGTTGCACCTGTATTTTCAGCTTTACTAAACCTTTGCTTTACAGACGAGGGGAAACCACTTAAAAATAATAATAGTTATAGTGCTATTTTGTCCTTATTTTATTCTTTTGGTTAGAATTGATTTTTTCCTTTGGGACTTAGAGTTTTCATTCCACAATGACTATTCTAATGGTTACTAGTTTGCAAATGCCACCTTATAACCCGTATGAAACTTACGTTTATCTTTTATAAAATTGTGTTATATATATGTGAACCTTATGCTATTAGGTAATTTAACTCTATGACCCTTTTATCATATATTATAGAAGCATATCATCACTTCTCTGCCACATGTGAGATATACCGAACTTGTTATTGTATTTACAAAATCATTCTTTTTGGAGCTTCTCAATTTGCAATCTTTTTCAATTTTTTTGGCTATAATTAAAGTAGCTAAATGGTTAAGTTTTAAGTGAATAGGATTATGTTATTTTTCCCAAATTAATATTTATCTTCTGAATTTTTAGTTATGATCATATTACATGGGTTATGAGACATTGGAAACATAAATAGCAACCCATACTTACTTTGTTGCAACATACTTTTTACTTTTCAATAATAATAATAATAAGTTTTTACTTTCAAAAAAAGAGAGTCAAATTTCAATTAAACCCAACAACTTTGATCAATGCCAAAGGATTTACATCCTTCGTACTTTTGCAGTTTTTGAAAAAAGATAACAAATTGGTTGAGCCGTTCCTTACAAAATGGCTAGACAACATCAATAATACTTTCTAGTTTTTTAAAATAGATAACAAATTAGTTGAGACAATTTTTCTTACAAAATTTACTTATATGTCTAGTTTTTTTTAGTGACATCAACTTATATGGACTATCGCTGCTTGCAGACCTTGTTGTTGTTACTGAGTTCGATTCTATGGGATGATGAGCACTGCATCAAGCTACTTTAAATGTGTTACAAGGCCATTTCAGATAAAGGTAAATTAATAATAATTGATGCAGTTTTAGACATAATGGAAGATAGTGATCCAATAGGATCTGTTCAACTCATGGATGTAACTATGTTGAATGTTTTCCCTGGAGCAAGAGAAAGAACTCAGGAGCAATGGAATGAAATTTTACAGTCAGCTGGATTTTCTCTGTCTAAGTTAGTGGGAAGGAAGGGAAGTCTAACTAAATTTATAAGCACTCAAATGCTAAGTGGAAGAGCAAATTCTATTTTAGTACCAGTGCTATGTGGAAAGCCAATTTCCAGTTCAGTATTGTTGTTTACAGTAGGAAGTCACGTTATATTTTATTTACAGAGTATAAGATCAACCTTATGTTTTATTTACAGTACAAAGTATAAGATCAATTTCTATTTCACTTTGTTTGTTTATTTATTTTAGGAAATCAAACTATATTTTCATCATCAGATATTTTATGAGATAAAATATTTGTTCCCAATTTTAAAATTTGTAATATTGATTTTGAAATATCTTTCTTATAGAATCTGTATCTCACATCTTCAATATAAACTTCTATATGCACAAATTTTCTTAACCTGTAACCCAACTAAGGAGCCTGCTTTCGGAATACCTTGCATCTTCCTCGTGACATGTACGCTTAATTCCAATGAATAATCTTGAGAGGAGGACAAATTTCTATTGTTAAATTAGGAGAATCTCTATTAATAAATATGGAGTGGATAGTATGGAGTTGGTTGTGATCAAATTTTGTCTTGCTGTGGAAGAGCCTTATAACACCACTTTGATGGCACGATTAGATTACCTCATTGCCCGAGTTGTGTAGATATATAAATCTATGTAATAATGTGTAATTTGGGGAAATGAAGTGTCTTTTTGGGTAGTGTGCGTTTAGTGAAGTTACAGAGTTTGGGTGATTTTTTTATGCTAATAAATTTGATAAAAAAAAAAATTCTAAGAATAGATTTTGAAAAGAGGGCAAGTATGATATTTATTTATATAATCCAATAAAATAAAATATTTTAAATAATTAAAAATAAATAAATAAATAAATAAATAATTTAAATAGTATAAAGAGAATTATATATAGAATAATTTAACTTTATTTTGTTAAAGGCATATTCAATTGAGAAGAAAGATAAAAAAAAAATGAAATAAGTTCTAATTTTAAATATTAAGATATAAGTCTGAAATATTTAATATTACTTTATAAATAGTTTAAATAAATGAATATTTCCATGACAACACCCAACTTAGTATGTTATAAAAATTGAAAAAAATAACAATTGAAAATATTCATAATGTAATGTATTCATTAAAAGATAAATGAATATGAAATATCAAACATAATCAACATAGTTAAAGGATATATGATACTAGAGATCATAGAGCTTAAAATCACGAATACTATGACATTAAATATATAAAATAATATGTACATGAGTTTGAACAATAGTCCATTCATATGAGAAGTGTGAATCATGTTTAAAAATTCTAAAGATAAATGATTTTGCAATAAATACAAATTTTTGCAAGAATTAGAGTTTTATTAAGTTGAAAAAGTAGAAGGATCCTAGAAAACTTCAACAACTCAACAATTATATACACACTTTAATATAGATATACAAATCAAATCTATTTTCACCAAACTGAGATCCTTCTCTATACACTACCTACTTCTCTCCAAAGTAAGCTAGTAGGGTTTTATGAATAAGCGCTTCCTTGGAATTAATTGCATTATAAAAACATCATGAATATAAGGACATGTTGCTAGCTATTATTCTTCATGGAATATCAAGTGTTGTGTACAAATGGAAGTATATGGGAGGCTGAGATAGACATAAATTTATAATGATAACCAAACTATTCAAAAAATAATATATGAATTATTTGCTTGACTGGTCCATTTCTAATGATAACCAAAATATTCAAAAAATAATATATGAATTAATTACTTCCGTGAGATGGGTCCCTATCCTTCATCTATTTCCTCGACATTATTTCAACATGATGCCATATCTTCTTCATAATTCTCTCCCAATAATATTAGTTCTTTTGTGCATCTCAAGAAAACCCCAAACATACAAGTGGAGGAATAACTCTTAAATTCTCTTGAATATTTATTCATCTAAGTGAATTTTTCAAGGTATATAAGTATTAACTCCTTTTCAACATTCACGCTTTAGATATTAAGAATCAATTTTTTTTATTATTTATTCATATTGCATCCAATGATTATATGTGTCTCTTAACATTTTTTGATTTATTGGTTGTATCTTCTAAAGCAACAATATTTCCTCCCAAAATTTTCTATTATGGTTGTTCTATCTAAATCGATTCTTCTTCCACGCTTTAGTACCTTGCTTATCATGTTCGCCAAGATTTAGATCTTATTACCATTTATGGTGCATCTTCTTAAGACCATTTCCTTAATATTCCTATGCTACACAATAATATATACAACATTCTCTTAAATGAAATATACATGCACAATAGTAGTCTTATTTGTAGCCTCACAACAACACCACCTCTAGAGACATGTACATGTAAAACTAATAAATTAAATTTTTTCTTCTAATGGAAGTTAGAATTTAAAAATATTGAGACCATGGTGTTATTCAATAGTATATGTGACCCATGGCATAGCTTCAAATTCCTTACCTTCTCTTCGCTTTTCACATTTTTGAAAATATATCAACTTTATCGTCCAATTGAGATCTTGGTGACATTTTAGATAATTTTAATGAATATTTATCCATTTTAATGAAATATTGAAATATTATTGTAGGGGAAGTAAGCATTACCATCATCTTGAATGATTTTGCATGTTACAACTCTCCCAATATATCTTCAGATTCTCCTAACAATTTTTTTGAGATGATGTCGCTAATAGTTCTTATATATACTCTAAAGTAAACATGAAAATCTTAGAAATGAAAAATACCTTTTTCTTTTTTTAGGACCAATATATCCTAAATTAGTAACCTTGAGCTCACTTAGTCCTTCTTCTTCCATTTTTTTGTTTATATTGTCATATATTTCTAATCAAGCTTCAAACACCAACATGGATATTAATTCCATTACTCTTTCCACTTCACTTGATACATGATCTATGGCCATCTTACAATGTTTTTAGTACACAGTATAGGTCAACGTGTCATTAGAAAAATGATATTTTTAATTCGCGGATAGTGTCATTGGTTGAACTACAGTATGTTCCCTACATTTAGATTAGGCATTGTGCATCCTTTAATATATCCTTCCTAGACATGATTTCTACTTTATATTTTCTACGATGAATGTAAGAGAAATAATTGAGAGAAATCATTTTCCTTGATATAACATTAGAGGGGATATAATTTCAATGTCTAATTATATTTTGAAACCAAATGATCTCATTATTTTATTGATTACATATAAGACAAATTTACGTTTTTTAAAGAATATACCTAGTTAGGTAAAGCTAAGTATTGACTTATATTTTTTGGAAGAAATATTAAGGTGATTTGGAAATAATATTTCCGTGATATATTTTAAATAAAAAATCATATATCGAATGTATTTGTATGAAGTAAGTTTGGACTTCATAGTCATAAATCCTAAGGCTAGTGAAATCCCTGTAAGGATAACATTATCCCCTTATAGTTGATTAAATTAACTCAAGTATGTTTCTAAATTTGATTGACATTCTTGGATATGAGATTTTGTACAATATAGTGTGAATGTGGAAGAGGAAATTACTAATAAACTTCTTAAGTTCACGTCTTGCTCCAATCTTAAAAACTGCCATCGATAATGAGAAGTAGTATACCTCCTTATTAAACTTGTGTTCATTTTATAAAAATGTTCACATTTAAAATATAATAGAAAATTATCTAAATATTATTGATACCTAAACATTTTTATACAATGATTGCAACATATTTTCTCACGAATTATTTATGCTAGAAAATCTACATATTGGTACTTAATTTGTGATAAGCTAGAGGGCGAATAAATTCCATCCATGAAGTGGAGTGTGAATTCATATACTAACAAGACATCGTCATACCCTACGACTGAGGAAAATATAGGGATCACCTCCCATAAATATTTTGGTAAGGGAGATGCCTAGAGAGGAAGACTCAATTTTTGCATAGAACATTCAATATGTATTAGTGAATGGTCTTCTATTGATCTTGCAAATCCAAAATATGTATTCTTATAGCTCATTGTTCCTCATTTAAATGAGATTTCCATGGAGGTAAAAAATGTATCATCATGGTCGTAATCTAAAATATTTCATAAAATCCATTAATGGAATGCATAGAATGAGTCAAGGGGTTATACATGACAGTAATAGTTGACACAAAATCCAATGAGGTTAAGGAAAGGAGCATGGGCCAAATTACTAGCCCAAACTAAAAACTAGCCCAAGCTAATGCAAATTAGGCTATTGGTAGATTCCCTTATCTTACCTAGTGGACACATGAATATAAAAAAACATCAGCATTAAGATCAATAAAAATTTCTAATTTATATATGGCTTTGGAAACTTGACTTGAAGCTAAGGAATTTTCTCTTGGGGCATTTTGAATCAAAAAACTAGTATTCATGGGCATCTGAGAACATATAATATCTATTGAATGAATAGATTGGTTGATAAAATTAGATGTATAGAGGGTTATTTAACTCAATATGATACTAAACCCTTTTGTAGGCCAATATTTCTATATGCATCTTTCTTTACATCTCTTTTCCATTAATAAATATGAATGAAAATTACCACCTTTGTTTATCATAAACAAAATGTTTACATTTGTATATGCATGCAACATGCACTTAATATTTAGAAAAAACATTGAATTCAAGTATGCCTAGTAATTCATAAAAATAAATATAGTTACTTTAAATTCGTGTGATATAAATGATAGAAACTTCCTTTTAAAATAAAAAATAGTAGCTAAACATAATGGATATGGTAGTTTGAGTATATAATTACAACCTACCTCTTGCCATTTTGAATACACTAAACATTATAAGTGTGGTAGTTGATAAAGAAATTTATAGATAAAGTGTTTTTGATCCTCCAAATATAATATCAAAACTAGTAGCTAAACACAATGGCTTTGGTAGTTTGAGCATATAATTACAACCCACCTCTTGCCAATTTCAGTACATTAAACTTTCTAAACGTGGTAGTTGATAAAACAATTTATAGATAAGGTATTTATCATCCTCGAAATATAATATTCCTAGAAATGTGATCACCCCATTCATTATTTCAAAACTTGAATATGTTAAATCTATTAGAGGATAAAAGTGCTACTGCAAATCAATCACAATGTCCTCCAAAATGTCATTTCTATCATACTTTATTGTCACATAAATTATGTTGGATCATTCATGAAGCATGTTAATCTGTCATCACATATTTCTGCATGTTTAGTTTACTACATTATTAATGATAGAGTTCATCATGATGTAATCACATATTTGAGGTTTATTCTATTCTATTATTAATATAATTGAGCATTAAGCTAGCTAATTTTCATGAATATTTGTTTTCTGTCAA
Source organism: Pinus albicaulis (assembly GCA_034641835.2). Taxonomy (NCBI): domain Eukaryota; kingdom Viridiplantae; phylum Streptophyta; class Pinopsida; order Pinales; family Pinaceae; genus Pinus; species Pinus albicaulis. The sequence continues at coordinate 767,974,996 of CM076579.1, read as the reverse complement.
TGTTATAGTGTATTTTCTCATCGTTTCTGATGTTAATGTTTGAAAGTAATTTGATCGCATTATGCACATCTCATCTTCAACTATTTTCAATTATTGGTACACCACTGGTATACAAGCAACCTATTTTACAACGATGATGATAAAATTTTCACACACACACACACACACACATATAACACAGGCATATCGTAATAACTGTTTTCAAGGGCTGGTGATGAGAAGAGTTCCTCTGACCAAGGAAGTGTGGGTTATATTGGTTTGAAGGGTTATATCTATTTTAATAATTTAAATTGTTTTAGATGAATAATAAGGACTATTTACTGCTATAACATATTTTATAATTATTATTTTTTTAAAAATAAAAGATATTTGTTTTTAATAAACAATCAACTATCTAATTATTTTATTTATATAAATTTTAAATTAATGGTTTTATTTATATAAATTTTAAATTAATTATTTTATTGGTATAAATTGTAAATAAAATAATTTTTATTTAATTTATGAGAAAATTTTCAAAAAATAATAAGAAAATAGAAAATAAAATATTATATCTTAATAAAATCTTATATTTTATTTTTAAATTAAAAAATATATATTAAAAGATGTGATAAATGCATTTCAACTTACTTTTTGCATAAGCTATATAAAATCAATTATTTGGATGTTATAGACACTTTTAAAATAAAAATATAATTGATATTTAAATACATAAATTTTTAATGAAATTTTTATATTTCAAATAATTTCATCTTTACACATATCACTTTAACCTAATGAACTAAATATATTCACATATAATTTCAACCAAATGAACTAAATGCAAGCAATTCATGTATGCAAATAAATAGTTATATACATACTTTCACCTAACACTTGTTTTATGTATCTATAAGATGAGAGAATTTTGTAAAAATGAATTTGTATACATTGTTATTATTTTGTGTGTAAATTTTCTTTACTTAACATTTTCTATTTTTCAATCTAAAAATTTTATGTAAATTTTAAAAAATATTAAAATTATGTTATTAAAAATTTAAATAATAATTCATACTTAAATTTATTTTCTAATTTTATAAAAAAAATAATATGATATTATCTCATCTCATCATTAATAAAATATGTAACTTTATATACATAGTTTTACTTTATAAACATACAGCCTAAGAAAGGAAAGCAAATTATCTTCAAATATCCTTGGTACTATTTAACATTCAGTAAATCGATGTAGAAGAATAGAATTATTTTGCAAGTCCAAACATGTGCATAAGACAACTCTAAGCTTTACTGCATTAGATTACATATAAATACCATACCAATGTCCATAATACAAATTAGGTCATTTAGAGATTAGGTCATTTTGATCTGAGAGGCAAGATTTAAGATACAACGGACGAGGATCATTATAATAGTCCATATTAATCTGTCTAATTTATAGACAAATTTATCAGTAAAAGCTAAGTCAGAAATTTCCTACACATTGATTGTAGAGGTTTTGATCATATCAGTTATCTAGTCCTCGCAGAGAAACTAAGCGTTGTGCATTTTTCTTTAATTTTTCTAATTGAAAAATATGCAAAATCAAAACTTCCATGTCACTACAACACAAAGGGGGTTTTAAGACAATCTTTGGGTAAATTGTCTTAACCTGAGACAAAATAAAACTTGTGTATTTTCTTAAATATTGTCTTTAAGCGAGTGTCTCAAATTAAATTGTCTTCAAAATTAAATTGTCTTAAAATATTGTCTCTATAAAGACAATATATAACACACGAATTTTTGTCTCTCCAGGGACACTTTCATTTTGTCTCTCTAGATACAATAGTTACACTACAATGCAAAGGGGGTTTTAAGACAATTTTTGAGTAAATTGTCTTAACTTGAGACACAAATAAACTTTTGTATTGTATTGAATATTGTCTTTAAGCGGGTGTCTCAAATTATTTTCTTAAAAAATTCTCTCTATGAAGACAATATATAACACAAGAATTATTGTCTCTTATGAGACAATTTCATTTTTGTCTCTCCAAAGATAATTTTTTGTTTGTCTCTCCAAAGACAATAGTTGGAATTAAATACACATTGTCTTTATGGAGACACTGTCTTTAATCCTATTGTCTCTCTAGACACAATATAAAACAATGAATCCAGAAAAAAATTTCACCGTTAAAATAAATCGATATAAAAATATTAATTAAAATAAACTACAATATCATTGAATAAGTCATGTTAGGGTACAGTGGAATCGAACCACCAACCTCCTACATGGCAAGTGCTATTCCGTTGAGCTAGCACCCTTTAAATAATTATGTGAGGAGTTATGGAAGTCCTTGAAATTGTATATATAGGCATTTATTTTTAAAAAATGCTCGACACATAATGACATAATCCTTGTAAAATATATAATCATGCAAGCCCATATTTTTAACTAAATAAAAAAATAACTCAATGGAGTTAGCTCACTATGACACCTTTGTAGCTAGACTTGCACAAAAAGCTAATAATAAACAATAATCTACAAACAAATTAATCTATTCATACAAAGAAAATTAACTACAATTAGCACAAGAAATACAACTACCACCCAAAGAGCTACACCAGCTTCCTAGTAGGTACTAATGACACATATGATGTACACAACGAGCCATGATTTCATATTCAACTAATTCAAGACAAATTGGGCACCCTCCTCCTTCACCATTACTAATTTCTTTGACCACTTCTTCAATGTAATATTTTGAAGGTACATAACTAGAATATCTAATAACACACATTTGGCTTCCTAGAAAAAAACACCTTGCCATCTTATACATATCAGATGATTGTTGTGTATCACCCCAGTTGTTGATAAAGTAGCAATTAGAACAAAATCCATGCCATCTCATTCGAATTAGAACATTGTTGTGTATCACCCCAGTTGTTAATAAATTAGCAATTAGAACAAATTCTAACATATAACTACTCATAAGACAATTAAAAAAACTATTGATCTTTGGGGCTCAAGATAATGTTTTTCAATAAAAATAATTTTACAAAGGACAATAAAAATCATTTTACAAAGGACATTATAAAGTAGAAATTACCTTATGACAAGAAAAGGACATTCACAATTGGCACAACCTTGAATGAAATTCCATAATAGATGCAAAATTGTGAAGAAATTTTCCTTGTTCAACAAATTGATCAAACTAGACCTGTAAATAGAAATAAACACCATAGATTTTTTAATTCAAACCAAAATAACAACAAAAAAATGAAGCAAAACTATTATTATATTTCCTTTCCATGGATCAGAGAAGTGTTTTCCTTAGATCTTCTATACAATGTTGTATAAAATTTGTTCTCAGCTTTATTAAAATCACACTCAATCACTTGTACATCAGTAGGAGGAAGAACAATAATGGGTCTGAATATTCATGAACAAATATTAGAAATCACCCAAAGGGACTTGACATTAAAAGTGAGATGAAATCCCAATTCTACATTCATACCTTCCCTCTTTGTAGTATTGTCTTTTTTCCTTCACAACATTAAGGGCCTCAAGTTAGCTTGAACTAACTTCAAGCCACGTTTATCACCTTCCTCAAATGGTTTTTGAATTATTTTATACCACCTAGACACCACAAGGTATAATAATCAAATTATGAAATCCTATTATAATCTATAAAATTGAAGCTGTGAGATGAAATCAAAATTTTGCAACAATAAAATAAAACCATGTGCGTTTCAGTTTTTTTGAACAATGCAACTCCTTAATGCATTTTAGCAATGGTGAATTTGTATTCCTTACTACATATTTGTAAAACCGTGACTAAAAAAGTAACATATTAAACAAGATGGTAATAGTGAATTAACAATTTGTAGTAACTTTTTGTAATAGTTTGTAATAGAGAATGGATCAGTAATCTAGTAACTAAATGAGTTCTTACCACCTCGTGCTAGTGATTTTAACATGTGTGGCTATGAAATTTGTAAAATGGCTCTTCTAAACTTCTCATGTCACTAGTTTTAAGTTTAAACTCGGGTTTGGTGATAATTTTGTGGGTAGTTCCCGATCCCAATATATTAATGAATCTGAGAAATGTGATATTTAGGTCCACAATCTCAACTCATCATGAACCCTTCTGATGCATATTCATAGTTTATACATCTGCAGAAGGTGAATCAATGATCAATAAAATGATCCTATTCAACTCAAAATACATTTGGATAATTCAAAATCTATTAGCAGGGCTGAGATTCGGAGGTCAACTCTTAGGTCTATAATTGGTGATCCATCTGGAGTTGGTGGTAGTCACCGCTCCATTTTGTTTCCATATACCTTCCTTGGTGAAAATATTCTCCAAGATGTGGAATATGGTCAACAAAATCTCATAAAAGGTGTTCCTCTTTTACGCTTATTGTCTTTCAACAAGAAAGAGGCACCAGTGCTCATATTGGGATCTATTGAAAAAATTGTAAATGGATGATCATTGCTTACTTTTTATCTCTTGTTTTCAAGTATCATGGGTAGCTTCTACAAGCCTCTGCATAATCTTTGTAAACATGCCAGTTTCTGGTCACTCATTATTGTATCTTTGGCAGCTACATCTCTCCTTGTGACACCATTACAATTGTATTTCTTCATTGTTGTTGGTGGCATGCTTGTGAGACACATTCAATCGTTGGAATTTCAAAAAATTTCTTACCAGGAGGTTGGATGGTTTGATCATAGTCAGAATTCAATGTGAGTATCTAGAGAACCCAAATACTAAGAGTGAGTTTATGTGAATATGTAGCTCAATACAGGTTGGTAATGGACAACACACAAAAGTGACTTATCTCAAAATCAAGTTGGTTTTATGCACAACATTCCCTAACATGAATAGGAGGCCTCAAAGAGAGAGAATTACATAACAACATTACCCCCTAACATTAAGCATGGGCCATGTGATGAATATGTCATATAAACCCCCCCAAAAGACCTTATTTCCTGCACCAAAATTCACAACCTAACAAAGGTGGCCCTTAGTAGAAGCAAGTAAGAAATATCCACTAAAACATGTTGATCAACTAAAAGTAAAAAGAGTGGCTCAATTTTTCTTTGAAAATAGAGCTAGCAACCAAAAAGAGGTAGCGTCATAATGTGGAAAAACACAATCCATTGTGATGAGTTGATAATTCTTCATGGAAGAACTATCTATCAAAAAATGGTGGGGATAGATCCTCTAGAACTATAGGGGTAGGAAGCATTTAGTTCCCCCTCAGAATAAGTGATCATTAGATGTATACTTGGCAGAAGCTTAGGAGAGCCTGCATAACGTTGAGGATGTACCTGATGAACTCTTTTGGGCTGGGAATAGTGAGGGGAAATTTATTATGTTAAACAGGGTTATTTGTCTTCTCTAATTCTCCAGAGGTCAAGGAAGTCTGATGGTGTTCCAAGTTGTAGAAGGTGGGAACACCCTCCCAGTGCATACTGTTTATGTGGATGGTATTGATGAATTGGTTTTTTATCTCAAAGGAATTGGAAAATAAAATCCAACCCAAATGAATGAAAAAGAGAAAGAAACATAGAAAATAATTTACTAAATGCTTATCTCATTACGATAACCATGTATCGCATTTCTATATGCAAACAACTAGCATCACCATCCTCATCACTATTAAAAATTTCCTTAGGATCTATCAAAGGATGCCATCACATGAGTATTACGTCAGTAGCCCTGTTTAGTCCCACCAAGAAGCAAGTGACAGCACCTTCCTCTTACCACCCAATGTAAATGAAAACCCTAAGGAAAGGGAAAGTTAAATCATGATCCACTTCCTAGAAAATATATCCAATAAATCAATACTTAGTTTAGTTTAATATCGAATACATATTTTATTTTAATATAATATCCAATACATAGTTTATTTTAATATAATATCCAATACACAGTTTAATTTAATATAATATCCAATACATAGTTTAGTTTAATATCCAAAACATAGTTTAGAAAATATATCAAATACATAGTTTAGTTTAATATATTCAATACATCAATAAACATAATATGGATAACTCAAAGGCTCTTCCATGTTATTTAAATATTCATAGCTTAAATTTCACATCATGATATGACACTGAGATCCCAAAAGGGTTGGAAAGGAAGATGTGACATAGTTGTTAAGGTAAATAAAGAGTAATTCTCATGCCTCAACCTGGTAAAGATCTTGTCATTTTCATATCCTGTATTGGTGTGTTACCCTTCCTACAAGAAGAGGTAAAGAAATCCAGACTTAGGAGACAATATAAAGTACCAATCTATGTACCATAGTGGACATTGATCTGTTTCCTCCATCTAGATGTTTATGTGCTCACAATCAGGTTTATCAAGAAACACAATCCTCAACCAAGAAATAACTCAATAATAGCATGCCATTTAGTCTAAAAAACACTTCTCAATTTTTTAGTTTCCCAAAGAACGTTTTCAAAATAAAATATTTTAAAAAATAAATTAAATAACCAATGAAAAAACTAGACACAAAAAGAAACATATGGCGTTGATTCTTCACTCATAAGTTGCAAGAGTTAAGCATTCTTTTAGAGAGTGCAGTTGTCCTACAAGATTATTTACTATTTTTTCAACTAGAGAAATAGATTTAAATCCAACTAATGTAAAATATTAAATGGAAACATATGATGAAGAAATTTCAGAAGAGATAAAATAAGGAAATTCATTAATGTTGACATATGACATGACTGATAGGTCAATGGAGATAGAAAATACAACAAGTCAAAAAAACAAGGTGCCAGTGCCAATGCTACTCTTTAAATTTACAATACGGAGAGATACAAGTAAAATGGGAAAAAAATAGAGGAATAAAGGGTGAACAATAGAAAATGGAAAAGCACTACTCAACATTAGAAAACTGTAGATTCTACAAGTTGAATAAGTATAAGTAAAATAAGGGAAAAAAGAGTAAAAAAGGGTGGTTTTAGAGATGGTTGTAGAGGAAGGAGTATGGACATATCCTAAGAAAGGAGCATGGCCATCTCCATCCTCATCAATTATTGTAAAAGAATTTCTACCCAGGGCTGAGAAATCCTATCTGTATGACCATGGAAAAGCCTCACAAAAATAGTCAATATTCTCCCAACATATGAAGCTAAAGAGAAATATATAGTGATGGGTGTCTAATTGATCAATCTGGGTTGGAAGGAAACTCTACACTAAAAGCTACTACATATATGTGGCTTTCATGGAAGTGATTGTCTAGAAACAGAATGGGATAGCGTACACCATCTCACCAACCTAGTATAATTTTCATCTAATTCTAGGGAGTTGTCATGAGACTTAGCACCTGCAATAATTCACAAAAGTTGGAGGAAGAAGGTGATAGACCTAATGGGGTAGAGTCTAGATAAATACAATAATATCTAAACAAGTAATCCTCCTAAACCATAATATACACATAGATTTCTCCCTCAAAACACATAATATATACGATAACTATGATGAAATTCTCCATCTAAAATAAAGAAAAAATAACTTCAAGAGAGATAAGGATAACTTATCTTTAATTCCTAATTCTATATTTTTAGCTGCCATTTTACCACTTGTGGGGGGGCACTCTGATACTATTTCATATATTTTTATTTGAAAAAATTAGATTTTTTTAACAAATTTTAAAAAATACAAAATGAAATTTTAATAATGCAGCAAGAAGTAATTATGAGGTTATCATTTAAAATTGCATAAAACCCATTGATCAATACCATTAAGAACAAAAAACAACCACAAAGATATGGAAGCCCCCAATGGAAGGATGAACAAAGCTGAACATAAATGGAGAGAAAAAAACAACCCAGAGGAAGGAAGATCCTTTACATACAAAAATTATAGAATATGGAAGGTTTTCTACAATTTATGAGGATATGCCTTAAAAAACCAAGCAAGAAGTACAAACACAAATTTTACAATCCGAAGTTTTTCAACAGTTTATGAGTAAATGCCTTAAATAACCAAGAAAAAGTCAAAGCACTTCATGAGGGGATAAAACCTTAGCCTCAATAATGTATTCAGAGATCTAGAGAAATAAGGAAGGTGATTCGAAATTGACAATTGATTTCCTAAATACAAATCTAATGAATTAATAGTATAATGTCCCCATGCTTAAAGAGTATCAAACCGAATTACTCACCAGTCGTCCAACAACAAGAAAGTCAATATAAACTTGAAACTCTATCTAGGATCTAAGCAATTAAATCTATGAAAAAGAAAACAGGGAACCCCTTAGGGAGAATAGAGTCAATATTTGAACCCTAAAGCCCATGAGGAACACCTTGAGACACGATACCCCCTTCTATAATATTAGTAATTTTCAGCCTTCCATGGAATAAAGGCACAATGATGATGATCACCTTTATGAAATAAAATGACACCTCTCAGAATTTGGGGCAGTCTATATTCCACAACCCATTCTCTCCTCGTCATTTTCCTTCTTCATCGTCCCCCACTTCAAGTACTCTTCAAACACTTTATGTCAACTTTTACCATTTAAGAATGACCTAAAACAGGTGATTAGATATATGTCTACACTTGGATCACACATCTCAAAGGTCTTATCCCCAAGATGGCTTAGTATTCTCAGTACAACATGAAATTGCAAGATTTCAGCTTTGTCATACCTAGATATATTCGTAAACACGAAATGAATGTTCAGTAGACTCTCATCGAATTCGGATTGAAACTGATCAACACATCCCACATCAAAAATCTCATCTTCATATGTCCTATATTTTATGAGATTGAATTCAGATTTTACTACCTTTACCAAGACTCAGGTGGCTCACTCTCGACATTTTTTCATTATCCAAAAATATGCCTCACTTCTTTAATGAATAATACTTTTACTCATAGATCTCAACCTTTGCATGGACCTCCCCAACCAAAGCCCATTAGGATAATCACCTTATTCATGGTTGTGTGTCCACTCAAGACAAAAAATGTCATATTGAGGTTTGTGGCACTCCAAAATTTCAAAGCACTAAGAAGTGGGGTTTCCCCTTGAATCCTCCTCATTATGGATCAACTACCTTCCACAACACTTCATTTTAATTTAAGTAGCTATTTTCCTATCCTTGGGGTTTTCCTTTATCCTGTAGATTCCTAAATTTGTTTACAATTCCTGCATATTTAATATTAGCATCATCGCACATGGAGTTAACCTAGTGATAGAATCATCTAGTGGGAAGGTTGCACATCTTTGTCAGCACCTGGTGTTGGCATTTGCAACAGCCAGTTGTATGTGGCTGAACCCTGGGTCATAAGAGTTATCCACATATATGCATAGATTCCCCAATAAGAGGTTGAATTAAAATTCATTCTCCATTATAGCAGAGTCTTAAGGAAAATTGTTAAGTCGTTCAGTTTTCATAAGGCCCCATTCATTACTCGAAAAACACCTTTTTACTCAATGGTAACTCACACATATCTTTCTATGTTCATCTGATTAAAAAAATTCTTGCATTAAAGGGATGGCCTCATTCTCAATCTTAAGTATTATTTGAAACATTGGATGTGCAACCTTAGTATTTCATTGGATAGTTTCGATATTTTGTATTGTTCACATTGGTGTTGGGTTGATATTGAGCTCCATAATTGGAGATCAGAAAGGATATGTAGGCGTTGTCACCTACGTGCTAAGAAATATATATCCTCCTAGCCCTACATATCACTTTTCCATGTGTTAGAAACATGGATATGAAGAAATACCTGGATTTTTACTATAAGAGACTGTACATTGCATGAAGTTGAAGTAGCAAAGAAAAGAGAAAGTATCCATTTTTCCTTCTTATGACTGAATGAAAACCCAAGAGTTTAAAAAGAAAGAGGCTCCATTTTAGGCAGAGGTGTTGTTGATGTTTTTTTCATCATATCCAATGCACTATCATAAACAAAATTTACTTGATGAAGGGTTTGGCGAAGCAATTGAAGACATGCAACACCTCTTACCCAAATGGTTCTTATAAAAGTTGGTAGGCGTTGTGGCCACTAGAAAGTTACCCAAGTCACCCACTAGATGAGAGTTTTATCCACATGTGGTCTTTGGATTTTGAGTTGCATTTCTCCTTTGTAAAAGACATGAACTGTTTAATTTTCAATTCTTATGTTAAGGGGGTGGGTAATAATCTAGGAATGCAATTTTTGTGTTAAGGGGTGTGTCACAACCTACAACATATCATGGGAAGTTGGAACATATGTAAGCCACTTAATATGCCAACGATGTGTCTATATTAATATTATAATGTCGAGGTTGAGGGATTGGGTGGTTAAACAACCATAATCAGGCTAGGTAATTATATAATTATGTCACAAAATTTAGATGAACAAGCAGTAGTAAGAAAAAATTTAAAATTATGTGAAAAGATTTCATTTTTGTGATGGACTTGTATAACATTCCCATATTTGAATGACTGGAAGATTCTATTTTTGATGTTTTCTATACAAATGAAAATCCTTTCAATGTGAACGATCATCTTACCAATAGAGAATGATTAAGGTTATCATGGGAGCACCAAAGGCTTAAAGCCACTTCAGCATAACCAACTAAGAACTACATTGAATGATGAGGATTTGACTAGAGTGGACCAACAAATTTAAGGGGAAAAACTAACAGTGGTTTAATATGGTTGTTTAATCATAATGGAGAATTGGAAAAATAGGAGCCACCATTTCTTGCCAAACATACCTATCAGCTCATGTGATGACCCTTTCTGCCAAAAGGAAATAGATTTCTTTGAAAAACACAGACACACTTCCCAATATGAGATCCTTTAGGATATTGTTCAGTGTTCAGAAGGTTTGAGCTTTAAACGTAGTTCAATGGGTAACAAATGGCAACATATATTTTTATTTTTGTAGGCTTGATGGCATAAAAACAATCTTGATCTTATTTAATACCCCATTTGCAATGCTTGCATTGAATAATTCATTATGGACATAAGGAAGGTTGAATGAAGTAGAGAAATAATTTTGTGGGCTAGGTCTATACAAATACATTTTTGCAATCATCATACATGTCATGTCATATACAGGTCACATACATGATTCAATTTGCTAAAACCAATCGAAAGGATGTGTGATTCATATCTTATTCTTATTGAATGCATTATTCATTGCAAAGAATAAATGCACACCCCTTTTATATGTATATATTGGGAGAGATGAAGTGGATTTAAAATAGAAGAGGGAAAAAGGTCTAATGGGAGGAGCAAGAATATATGACAACCTCTATGGAATTTATAGTGAAGGCCATTAGATATCTTGACACTAATTCCCCTTCTTTAGGAAAACATGATAGAAAACATTAGAAATGCAGCTGAAGTGCTGAAGGATCCTAATCAAAAATTTTATCATAAGATCAATAAGGTGGTGCACATTTAACTCTCAAGATTTCTTTTCCTCGGGAAAAATTGTGTTTTCTATTTCAAGAAGAACCAAAAATGAATTCTTCATAGTGGAGAAACTGCACATGTTCAACAAATTGTTTCATAACAGCCTGTCCACCTATGATTTGGATTATCGGAAATTTCGGATTTTTTTACAAAGCATATACCTCGAGAAAAATACTCTATAGAAAAGAAAAATTCCTTAAGACTCTGTTGTAATGGAAAATGAATTTTAATTCAACCTCAATTTGGGGAATTTGTGCATGTATGTGGATTAACTCCTATGGCCCAGGGTTGAGCCACATATAATTGGTTGTTGGAAATGCAAGCACCATGTTCTAAAAAAGATGTGAAACCTTCCCACCAGATTCTTTTGTCACTAGGTTAACTCCAAGAGCCATGATGCTCATATTAAAAATGCAACCACTGTAAACAGATTCAAGAATCTACAAAATAAAGGAAAACCTTGAGGATAAGAAAATAACTAATTAAACTAAAATTAAGCCTAGCTAATCCATCAAGAAAATTATGTCAAATTAGAGCAGCATATCCACGGACAACATGAAAATATTTTTCCAGTTGCAAATTTTAGATATTGAATTATGGAAACCCCTTAACTTGTTTACAATCCTTGGCGAGTGCAAGTAGAAGTTGTATAATAAGACAAATTAACTATTTTGAAGAGCCTAGAAGATACTATATGTCTGTATCAGTCTGAAATTAAGGATAGTTATAATTTTATTAATGTCACCTCAACGTCAGTGACTAGAAGAAAATAAAGTGAAATGGAAATACCTTTGTTTAATCTAGTTGAAGGTCAAGCTCTTTAGCTTAAATAATTGAAATTTAAATTTTAGATAAACTCCCTAATTTATTAGATAACATACTAAGTATATCAGATTTTTCTTGCCATGTTTACTGACTTATTTACTGCCAATTATTCCTAAATGATTTGTGGCTTACCAAACATCATCTAGGTCATCACATATATCACATAATGGAGTCTCAACTCCCACAACTTGGTTAACATAGCAAATTTTATTTAAAGGCTTCTGCCAAATTGTAAGATACTCATCATTTTTAACGAGGATCAAACACATCCTTGTGGTAAGGTTCTCCATATCTATAAGAAGAAGCACAACATAAGCTTAAAATATACAAGGGAAAAATTTGAACTTTCATAGCCAACTATCTTTTCAATATGTCTGGAAGATGTATTAACATAATTTTGTCATTAAATTTCCATGTGAAAATATAACTATCCAATGAAGAAGCCTAGTAGTTTAACCCTAATTGGATCTAACAGATTGTTTTAAGGCAAAGTTCATCTTGATGTCTCCCATTCTAATCTGGTTGATGTTTGAGTCCCATTGAATATAGTTGAGTTACCAAACAACATTGTGGGTGGCCTTTGAGCTGACCTCCATCCAAATATTTAAAAGAAGAAGGGTTTGTCAAATTAAGTTTTCCAGGGAAAAAATCAATCCAATGAAAATATTTTGATTCCTATATTGGGTCCATTTCAACAGAGAAAAAAATAAAGAGTATAAGTGCAATAGCATATTCTAGGGTGAAATATCAGATGAAAGAAATGACCAATTGCTAGACTTCAGAAAAATAGGCAATGCACAATCCTGCAAAACCAGTGCAAAATAAACATATAAAAATATTATGTCATGGTGTCACCATATGGTCAAAAGTGAAAAATGCAATGATAGTTACAAGTACAATATCTCAAAGTACTTTTCAAATAAAATACAACCCAAATGAATTAAAAAGAGAAAGAAACATAGAAAATAATTTACTAAATTCTTATCTCATTACAATAAACATGTATCACTTTGCTATATGCAAACAACTTGCATTACCATCCTCAACACCACTAAAACATTACTTAGGACCTGTCAAAGGATGTCATCACATGAATATTATGTCAGTAGCCCTATTTAGACCCACCAAGAGGTAAGTGAAAACAACTTCTCCCTACCACCCAATGTAAATGGAGACCCCGAGAAAAGGGAAAGTTTAATCATGATCCACTTCCTATAAAATATATCCAATACATCAATACATACTTTAGTTTTATATATCCAATACATAAATACATATTTTAGTTTAATATATCCAATACATCAATAAATAGTTTAGTTTAATCTCTAATACATATTTTATTTTAATATAATATCGAATACATAGTTTATTTTAATATATACAATACATCGATAAACATAATAAGGATAACTCAAAGGATATTCCATGTTATTTAAATATTCATAGCTTAAATTACACATCATGATATGACATCGAGATCACAAAAAGGTTGGAAAGGAATATGTGACATATTTGTTAAGGTAAATAAAGAGTAATTTTCACACCTCGACTTTGTAAAGATCCTGTCATTTTCATATCCTACATTGGTGTGTTACATTTCCTACAAGAGGAGGTCAAGAAATATAGACATAGGAGCCAATATAAATTTATAATCTATGAACCATAGTGGACATTGATCTGTTTCCTATAATCTCAAAATGGCTTTGAAATTCTCTGTGAATATATGGAGGTGTTTCTATACTAACAATCAGGTTTATCAAGAAACACAGTCAACCAAGAAATAACCAAAAAAAGTGGGCCATTTGGTCAACAAAAACTTCTCAATTGTTTAGTTTCCTAAGGAACTTTTACAAAATAAAATATTAAAAAAAAAAAATTAAATAACCAAAGAAAAAAATAGACACAAAATGAAACATATGGGGTTGATTCTTCACTCACAAGTTGCAAGAGTTGAGCATTATTTTAGATAGTGAAGTTGTCCTGGAGGAGTATTTACTATTTTTTCAACTAGAGACACATAGTTAAATCTAACTAATTTAAAAGCTTCAATGGAAACATCTGGTGAAGCAATTTCAGCACATATAAGATAATCAAATTCATTAATGTCGATATATGACACGACTGATAGATCAATGGAGACATAAAATAAAAAAAGTCAAAAAAATAAGGTGGAAGTTCCAATAATACTCTTGAAATTAACATGAAAGAGAGATACAAGTGAAATGGAGAAAAAAGAAGAATAAAGGGTGAACCCTAGAAAATGGAAAAGAACTACTTAGCATTAGAAAAGGGTAGTTTTGCAAGTTAAATAAGTACAATTAAAAATAAAAGAAAAAAGAGTACAAAAGGGTGGTTTAAGACATGACTGTAGAGGAAGTAGTATGAAGGTCTCTGACTCAAGGAGTATGGCCATCTCCATCTTCATCAATCACTATAAAAGAATGTCTACCCGGGGTTGAGAAACCCTAGATGTATGACCTTGGAAAAGCCTCATGACAAATAGTCAAGGATATCCCAACATATGAGGCTAAAGAGAAATCTATAGCGATCGGTTTATAAATTATCAATCTGGGTTCGAAGAAAACTCTGCACTCAAACTGACTACATCTATGTGGCCTTCATGGAAGTGATTATCTAGAAATAGAATGGGAAAATGTACACCATCTCACCAACCTAGTATAATTTGCATCCAATTCTAGAGAGTCATGAGACTTGGCACTTGGAATCGTTCACAAAAGTTGGAGAAAGAAGGTGATCAACCTAGTGGGGCAGATTATAGATAAATACAGTAAAATTTGAGCAAGTGATCCTCCTTAACCATAATATAGACATATATTTCTCCCTCAAAAGACATAATATACAGGATAACTAAAATGAAATTGTCCATCTCAAAGCAAGAAAAAATAACTTCAAGAGGGCATAAGGAGAACTTAAATTAATTCCTAATTTTATATTTTTAGTTGCCATTTTTCCACTTGTGGGGTGACAGTCTGCTACCGCTTCATATAATTTTATTTGGCAACATTAGAATTTTTTTAACGTACTTTAAAAAATACAAAATGAAATTTTAATAATGCAAAAAAGAAGTCAATATAAAGCTATATTTGAAAATAGCATAAAACCCATTGATCAATACTATTAAGAAAAAAAACAACCCGCTAGATATGGAAGCCCCCAATGGAAGGATGGAAAAAGTTGAAATTCAATGGGGAGAAAAAACAAACCAGGGGAAGGAAGATCCTTTACAAATAAAAACTTTACAATCATGAAGGTTTTCTACAATTTCTAAGGTTATTGCCTTAAATAACCAAGCAATAAGTACATACACAAATTTTACAATTATGAAGGTTTTCTACCTTTTTTGAGAATATGCCTTAAATAACCAAGTAGAAGTCAAAACACTTCATGAGGGGATAAAAAATTAGCCTCAATAATGTATTCAAAGATCTAGAGAAAGAAGGAACGTGATTCGAAACTTCCAATTGATTTCCCAAATATAAATGTACTGAATTGATATTATCATGTTCCCATGTTGAAAGAGTATCAAATCAAATTTCTCAACAGTCGTACAAGAATAGGAAATTCAATATAAATTGAAACCCTATCTAGGATATAAGAAATTAAATCTATGAAAAAAAATAGGGAACCCCTTAGGGAGCATACAGTCAATATTTGAATCCTAAGGCCCATGAGGAACACCTTACACACAATAACCCACTTCGACCATATTAGTGATTTCCGGCCTTCCATGGAGTAAAGGCACAATCAAGTTCACCTTTATGAAAGAAAATGACACCTCCTAGAATCTGGGGCAGTCTATATTCCACAATCCATTCTCTCCTGCTCATTTTCATTCTTCATCCCCCCCCCCCCTTCAAGTACTCTTCAGAAAAAAAATTTCACCTATTTCCATTTAAGAATGTCCTAAACGAGGTGAATAGAAATATTTCTACACTTGGATCACACCTCTCAAAGGTATTAGCCCCAATATGGCTTATTAATCTGAGTACAACATGAAACTATAAGATGTCATCATTGTCCTATTGCATATATTCGTAAAAACTAAATGCATGGCTGGTAGACTCTCATCGACTTTGGATTGAAACTAATCACCACATCCCACATCCAACATCTCATCTTCGCATGTCCTATCTATTATGAGATCGAATGGGGATTTTACTGCCTTTACCAAGACTCAGGTGCCTCCATCTTGAAATTATTTCATTATCCAAAATTATGCCTCACTCTTTTAATGAATAAGACTTTATTCATAGATCTCAACCTTTGCATGGACCTCCTCAGCCAAATCCCATTAGGAGAGTCACCTTCTTCCCTGTTGTGTGTCCACTCAAGATAACAAATTTCATATTGAGGTCCATTCCACTCCAAAATTTCAAATCGATGAGAAGCGGGTTTTCCTCTTGAATCCCCCTCATTATGGATCAACTTACCCCTAGAGCACTTATAGGAGCTCATGTTTCAAATATGTAAGTCAAATCACTACCAACAGAAAAATCAGCACTAGAGGATCCCAAAGCGAGACTCTCTCCATATAGAGAAAAACTCTCCAAGTTTTTTCAAGATCCAAATGTTCCATCCATAATTTCTTACCATAAACCTTGGGTGTTAAGGGCCCCTTCTGACCTGGGAAATAGGTATTGCATACATAAAGTGGATGTATTTTAAGTCTCATTGAACTAATTATTATAGTCATTTATTAGACATTAATAAAAATTTCCAATCTTAGCTTATATCCCATAAATTGCATCAATATAGGTCCAATCAAGGAAGTAAGTGAAAAAAACATTATGTGAAGTTGACCACAAAGAATTATGATCCAAGGCAAGAAAGTACACCTTGCATCGTCTCAGCTTGAAAATTACTTACCATGGAAGGAAATTGGGCCTGTAAATCCCATAAGGAGAGATTCCTAAATTCTCCTATGATCACTGTAAAATAGATGGGGGAGGAAATTTGGAATGCTTATGACAATGTTGGGCATAGACTAGAGGAACTTGAGCATAATTCTAGTAAAAACGACAATGAGTTGAAGATGGGCTGGAGGTAGTTACAGATGATCTCTAAATGTAGTTACAGAGGTATTTATAGATCAGATGCTAACTATGCTTTGGAAAAATTATCTAAAACTTGAAGTGTCAGGAGGATGAGACACCAATGAAGCTCTGACTTCGCTTATCGCTCCAGTGGAAGTCAATTGATAGTAAAATTCAAGCAGTAATGAACTTGCACAAATATAATGGTTAATGATCACAGAATCAATGCCTCAAACATTAGAAAATTTCAGAGTGGTCTCTTTAACATGAACAACATTATATCAAGGAAGTTGTAGATGTTATCCATGAAAATATTAAAATTTCAACCACCAGTTCCAATTGAGAAGATCCCATATCAAAATACCATGGCCCACAACAGCTCAACGGGACCATCTAAGATGTTTATTTTCATATGTTGTCTGCCTAATTTTTTAACCTTTTTTCTGATGATTGATCTAATATGAGATCCCATAGTAAATTTGGGGGCCCTACGATATTTTAACATGATCTGATAGGGTAATTTTATTTCCATAAGTTGACAACCTAATTTTGTAATCATATGTTTGTTGAAGTTAAAATTTTGAATCCCAATCGCATATTAAAAAACACTTGGAACTTGTTAAATATTTTTTGAAAATTTGGTTAATTGTTTGAAGGCCAAATGCTTATGCTATTTTTTTTTTTTTGGTCTTCACTATTTAATTATTTTCATTTCTGAAATCCTAAAAACTGTTAAGTCTGCTAGATTTTGAGTGGGATCTAAAATTATACTTTGCTTATATGAAATCCAATGAGATTGGAACCACCCTCAAACATACTGAAACAATTAAAAATTTAAGTAAAAAAGTATCAAGTTTCCCCACTCATAATTTTATTTTTATTTGCATTTGGAGGGTATTTTTTCGCATTGTACAGAAGCAGTTTCTTCGATTATAAAATCCCAGTTTGGTACTAAACAAGCCCTTTTCAGTTTTGTGCCACCATTTGAATAGTTTTATGTATCAAAGCGGTCAAACCAGCTTGTTCCACAAATTCTAGTATATTTACGATAACACTGATTAGTTGTTGTTGTATTTCCTTTAATAATAGTAATGTGATATTCTATTGGAGAGTCTGTTTGTCATCTTGAATTTCCAGACTGCATATTTCTGTAGAATAATTCCTAGTTATATCTTTTGTTGTGAATTAGGTGATTGAATGCAGTGTAATATCATTATTAGTAGATGGCAAGTTTACCAGGATCGTTACTTAAAACAACAATATTTCTAAGTTTGAAATGGGTGGCCATTGTAATATTTTTCTTCAGCTCATATGACTCAAATTCACCTATTTAACTACATTTGAATTGGTCAACATAAGTTTGACCAATAAGTACATGTATGAATTTTTTGAAAAAGTTGAACTCGTATTGGTTGAGTTAAACCTCATTTTAAAAACCCTCATCCAATATAATTTTGGTCGTTTTTAGCTCTTCTAGGAACTTTTATGATTTCTCCTTTGTTGGCCAATTTTCTTTTGTGATAAAAATGAAGGGAGCTCACAATGTTGCATCTAAGTCCTCCAAAAACACTGATTAGGCATCCATCGATACATCTAGGTAAACTCAGACATAAAAAGAGTATGGTTTTTAACTCAACATACTTCATACTAGTTACAAAGGATTGTCACAAAGTTTTTTGACCCTTGAAGGCACTTCTACACTCTTTTTTCCACCTTTCTATTCTATTTTTAATTATTTAGAGTTAAACAATAGATAGCCAATTTCTTTAGGGTTTTTGTATTTTATTTTCCCTTTTTATTTTTAACATGGAGCAGGTGGTTTAACTGTTGTTTAGGACTTTTTGCCTCATTTTTATTTTTCAAATTCAACTTTCATGAATGTTCACACATAATTTTTTTGTCCATTGTTCATCCCAAAGATCAGCTTCCTCCCACAACCTTCATAAAAAGTGAAAATTCCAAGAGAGAAGTATGTTTCATGGATTTACTGTGAAAAGCTTTGAGGATAAAAAAAACTTAGACATAATGTTTTCCATATTTCTTGTCGTGGCAATTTACATAGATTCAAATATTGTGTTTTCCGAAATTTTGAGCCATAAAATTGGGATTTTCAAGTATTTTGAAAACGATATTAAACACCAAGCCAACTTGGCTATTGAATCTCTCAATGACGTTAAAATCAAGAAAGCAATAAAAAAACATGAAAAATTCCATCCCCGCAACTATCCAAGCTTCTTGTCACACATACACAGTAGTTATTGTTCAAATCGGATTTTCATTCCTTAAAAAAATTTACAAGGAAACCTCCACATGCTATCGAAAAAATGACATTTCATAGTTACCAATAACACCCCAAACTTGAGCTTTTACAGGCTACTTGAGAGGTACAACTGCAGAAAAAAGACAAAAACAAGAGTTCTTGTGATACTGCCCTACTATACAATCTATAGAACGAATGAACAAAATTTTTGTATGGATCCATACATTATTTTCTATACAAATATAAAGACTTCAGTATGACTGGAAAGTACTTTTGAAAAAGGAATTTAAATTGAATTTTATTACTAACATTTATGTATTCAAGTTTATTACTCCAACAAAATTTTACCGTCAATCAGGTATAGATTGGTTAGGCTTAAGCATTTATTTCTTTATTCTCTATTGCAATTTAGTATATGAATTCCTTCATCCTTTAGATCCTAAGTAGTATTGAATTAGTCTTGTCCTTTTTCCCAAGTCTACATCACATCCTAAACTATGGCACAAAATATGGGAAGAGCTTTAAACAAAAACAAGAAAAATAATTGTGGGACTTAAAATCACTTTTAATGTCAAGAATGGTGTTGAATCTATGTATGTAGAGGAAATTGTCCTACTGTGATTGGATATCCTCCTTGAAACTAACACTGTGAAGAATATTCACGACAAAATTCTTTTTGGAGGAGAACCAAACAACGATAACTCTTAATTTTATCTACTAAATGAATGGATCAAGTGGAAGCCATTTAGAAGTATACTACCTATTAGCCTCTCAAAATAAGATGTGCCAAAAATGAATGAGTGCCCAAGTATTCTATCTCAATCTAAAATTTGAGATGGATTGATAATGCGTCAATTTACAAGGTTTGGAAGCATCTAAATTCTTGATTGCTGAATTCCTTTCTAGAAGATGTGATAGAATAAGAAGCCAACTGTTCTACTTTGATTTTTTTCTCCTCTGATTTTTATGACCCGCTCTACTTTGATTTTTTCTCTTTAACCCATTTGATATTGATTATAAACATCATGGAACATATCATAAAAAGCTTCATATAAAGGGGCTCTAAATTTTTGTACAATAGAACGTTCATCCTTCCAAATTTGGCTAAGGTTTGTCTTCCAAAAGTTGCAACCATGGTTTCCAGGCTTGAAAACATTATGGAAAGAGGATATTCAGAAAGGTTTATTATTTTCAAACAAGTTTTAAAGGTTAAAAAATATGGAAAAAATAAAAGAATTCCAAAAAATATGCAAATTACAAATATTACTAAGAAATATGGACCATATAAAACAAAATTTAATAACCCTAATGTAGAATGAGTTTCAGTACCAATGTCGGAAGTTATATTAATCCCGATAGACTGATCACAATGCATTGTTAAACGAACATAATTTTCAATAAATATTGGAACGAATGAGATAAACCTAAAGAAAATGCCTGATAATTTCGAACCTTTTCATTCTCGGGAGAACACTGTTTATATACCTGCAATCAATAGAAAAATTCTAGCATATTTATTGTTGGAGTTTACAGCTGAAAATCAAGGCATGATTGAATATTGGAGAATAAGGATCATGAACGAAGTGTTTATGCTTACCCGAAAAGAATTATGCCACGCACTCATGGCATCGCAGAGCCAAGATATCAAATGTAGCCACCTATGTGGAAGACTGAATGTGGGGATGGAAATGCATTGAAGTTAAAAAAGTAACATAACTTGCCATAGCCAATGGACTGAATATTCGATGGTGAGGCTCGATATTGGGTCTTCCACTGGTAAAACCCCAATTTGCAACACTTTTTAATCTCATTTTCGCTCTTGCCTTGTGAAAAGAAAACAAATACCATAAATGAATATTGGGTTGGACGGGGTTTTGTAAAGAAAAAATTATGCTTAACTTTTTAAAAAGTTTTGAAATTTCCCTTTGTGAAAAATAATAGATACAATATTTTATTCTCACATTAGATCTTAGTAGTTTAATTTAAGAAACTAAGGGCTCTTACACACACACACACACACACACACACACACACACACACATATATATTTGTAAACATTTATCTCTTAGTAGGTGCTATTTATAATAATAATAATATTTTTATTTTAAAGTTATGGTTTTTTATGCAATGATTTTTCTGTTAAATTTTATGGAGGCAAAATTTGGGGAAACAAGTGCCTTTAACTTGGTTGTATTGAAAATTTTTATGTGTTATTGCATATTATGTGGATGAAAACAAAAGAGAGTATATAGTAAGTTGATTCAATAGTTAAAAATAAGTGTTAGTTTCTTAAAAGTCATATTACCAATTTGGAAGGAGTAGTGTGTGTATCCTTCTTTAGGTTAAGTAAATTCAAATTATTGTTTGAATTGGGTTGTAGGACTCTATGTTTTCATCTTGATAAAATGGAGTCCTCTCCTAGTCACTCACATATTTTAGGTTGTAATAAGAAAACTAGGTGCTTTTCCTAAGATGTAAAAATTTCATTTTATGCAGCGTGATAATGTTTTTTGTGATGAGCCATTAAAACATGGAATGAGCATGCACATTTGGGATGCTACTATTATGTTTTTCTTGAGGCATGAGTGTGTGTCTAAGAATTCTCTAACAAGGTTTGAAGAGGTGGAATAGATGGAGAGGTTGGGGGGTTGTTGGCTCACTTAGAGGTGTAGACAAGTAAGTTAAGCAACATGAGAAGTTGTGAAGTAAACTTAAGACATTTGGCGAGATGCATGAAGGAATCTTGGAAGCAGTACTAAGTAAAAATTCCTTGATCAAAGTTGATACCCTCTCCTTGGCACTTCCACTTTGTAAGATGAAGAAAAAATGTGACATAGATGTGCAACCCACTAAAGAAGTTGGCAAGGTTGTTTCAATATATATAAATGGTTATGTCGTGGTGCAAAAGGAGGTGTTGGAACTTGGGAAGGTGACCATTGGATTTTATTTGTCATAGAGTGCCAAGGAGATGCAAGGATCTAATAAGGAGAACCTTACACAAACACACCAAATAGGCCATATTGAGTTAGGATATTACTATTTTGGGACATCCAAATTTGAAGGTGCATTTTATGGAGGTGTAGTCTAAGCGCTTGGGTGCATCCCACGTCTTAAGGGTATCTTGGAATTTTTGTGTGTGTTAGTGGTGTTAGTGCATTGTGTTTAATGAGCACTAGCTAGAATGTGCTCCATAAAGGGAAAAAGCACACAAGTCTGAGATGACATAACTTTTGGTATTGTAAGGTATGTTATGCCCTAGTTTTGAGGAGATAACAAGAACAATCTTAGAGTGTGATGGGTTGTGCCATGGAATTAGGTCCACTTACATGGGTTGAGGTGTAAAGGTACCCCATGAGTTGAGGATAATTATTTCAATGCCTATAAGATATAATATTAATGTTTTTTTATTGAATAATGAAAGAGGAAGACAACAAAGGAGATGCATTGAGGTTTTTTGTAAATTAATAAAAAATAAGGAAAAATGTCTCTTTTTAGGATGATTGTTCAATTTATCTCTTCAATAGGACTAAATTTTAGTTGGGGCTAGGGAGTTGGACTTAAAATCGTTGATTAGGTACTTTAGAAGTCCAAGACATGAAGTATCCAAGCTAGTGTGTTAGATATATTCATCTTAGTAAAAGGTTGCAAAGGCTAAGGTGCAAATATACCCTCTTTAATGTAGGTTTTAAACCTTCCATTTGAGAATGCTAAAAGCAAGGTCACGATCTTGAAAGGAGGTCGTTGATTTAAAAAAAAATCGATGCCAATTCTTAATCCATGGTGTGATTATTTCTATTTGTATTTGACCTTGAACAATGAGATCTATATTAGGGTCCATTTATTACTCTATCATTTCATTTATGTGTTGAGGAGGTCTTAACGGCTATAGGGGACAATATGGTTATTTTTCAATAGCCCTCCCTTGAAACCCCATAAGGATACGGTGTGCCCCATTCTGTTGCCGTAATATTTCAACCACGAGCTTCTCATGTGAGGATTCCCTTGAACGGAAGGTATGCAAAGGAAGTGGAAAAACTCAAAAATTAATTTTGAGTCAAATGAGGAGTATATATTGTAGGTGCCTCTGTAGGTATTGCAAAAGGTGAAGGGAATACAGTTTACCTCGTATTAAAATTCATTTTATTCCACCATTCAAGGTGTTAGTGGGCATTGAATTTAAGTGTCATGGGTGAAAGATCAGAGAGATATTTAAAATGAGAAGGTAGGTGTGATTTATCAATGGATTGATTCTTCAAAGGTTGATTTTTTGGGTGATATTTCCCAGGAAATGGAAAAAATTCAAGCCTTGCCACCTATAGCTTAAGTAGAGTATGATAAAATCTTTCTTAAGAATTAAAAATCCTCGACATGGAAAATATGTGCTTGAAGGTAAAGGAAAAGGGAATGTTAGGGGGGAAATTCGATGCAAAGAAAGGGTGAATTATGCCTCCCTGTATGCACATCATGAGACTTTGTTTAAAATTTTCCATTCTTAAGTTGAAATAATACTAGAGTGTAAGCACAAGAGATAAGCTAAACATATTGTGGGTTGAGAAGAGGGCTAAGAAGGCCCTTTCTGGTTCTTCCTCTTTGGGACTGGAGACACAATATTTAAGAGTGTTTATAAGGAAACAATAAATATGATATTTATTGTCAATCATATGCTGGCAGGGGTATTGGTTCACTATCATAGTGGAAAAAATGAGCTAATGGATAAAATTAATGTATTCTTCCAAAGAAAATTTCAATGTTCAGGAGCAGCTTGGGAGCGGTGGCTGAAGGTTCCCTAATCTAGGTCAAGTGCTTGCAATGTATTAATGATTAGCTTTTGCTACGAAGCCTCACGAGGAAGATGATTCTGCAACAAATTCACATGAAAAATTAGAATTCAAAGTCTATGACTCATTACAAAGAAGTGGTTCAAATAGTCATCAAAAGCACTTGGGGCAAGCAGCACCAACACTGAACTTCAGAGATAAGAATATCAATGATATTACATATTTGAGGAAGATATATTTGTATAAATAGTAAAAAATATTATAGTTTACAATGGGATAGTTGGAATATTTCACAATATTTTGTTGAAAAATATCTCTATAAATTTTGAATTCTTAAAATAACTTATTTTCTATGGAATTGGTAATCAGCGCCAAGAACTATCATATGGGCTTGAACTTGAGGAAAATATAGGTGGTATAAGAAGACATATCATAATGTACTGATGTAAATTTTTGTGAGTATAAAGTATTTTATTTACCATAGAACAAAAATAAAAACAAGCCCCAAAATATTTTTGATACTTTTGAATGAGAAACCAATTACACTTTTGTTCTTAATTCACCACAATTGTTTCTCCGCAAAGATAAGGTATGCTTGATGAGATTTATAAGGAAAAAAAATTGGTCATGAGGAGGTACAATAATGGGCCTTTTGTTTCAATGTTATCAAAACCAAACCAGTAATCAAACTGGTCAACCCCAAAATTTGAACCAGACTAGAGCCAACAAAACTAGACAAAAAAATTGGTTATTCAAAAAATACATAAAACGTTCAAATTTTAGGGAAAATCATGTATATTCATATGCATCCATATGGAAAACCCTAAAATGTGAACCAGAGTGGAGCCAAAAAAAAAAAAAACAAAGCAAAAGGTTATTCAAAAAATAAATAAACATTCAAATTTTAGGGAAAAACATATATATTCATCTACATCCATGTGAATCCAAATCATTTTTTACATAAATATACAATGTTTCTCATTATTATAGTAAGTAGGAGTGCATATAACCCAGAAACAATACCAACCAAAATACATCTTTGAACCAAAATACATCAACAAAGAGCCTCTAAATGAACTCTAGTGTCCAAAATTAAACATAGTATTAATGAGTAACTACACCAACATCGTTAAGAGTCTAGAATTTACAATTTACAATATTATCATATGGTACTACTATCTAGTTATGGTTGGATTTATTTTTGAACTCCTTTTTCATAGCCCTAGTGAAAATGTACACCTTGACTCAAGCCATGAGACACTTTTGTCTTGAAAAAGGAGTTCAAAAACCAATGCAACCAACATCAAGGTACATGGGTCTAGTGCTCTTTATTAAATGAAAATTCCACACCATCATACATCATAGACTATTGAGTGGAAACCTTGCAATCCTACCAATCTTGAAATCCTGAAAACTATTTAACCCTGTTGAATTTTGAATGGGATCTAAAATTTGTCTTTCTCCAAATCGAATGAAGTTGGAACCACTCTCAAACAACCTCAAACAATTAATGTTAATATTATAAATTTAAGTAAAATTTAGCATTATCCTTATCTTTCCTTTTCAAAAAGGAAAGATAAGGAGAATGCCTACTTTTAATTTTACTTTAAAAATTATATTACCATTAATTACTAGGGTTAGGTCTTCTAGGGACCTAGGGTTAAGATATTTTTCTTTCCTTTTAAGTATTTTCCATTAGAAATTTAAGATTTTGTGGTCATTAGCTATGTTGCATTGCATTCTTCGCAATTGGTCAGTTTAGTAGAGAACTAGTCACTTTGTTGTTCTAAGGTTAGTTCAATACAAGAGCAGCCTTAGCCAATCTAAACCAACAAACTAGACTAGTACAAATCTGAAACCATTGGGACCAACGAATTCCACTAGTTCTAGTATACTTCCAATAATAGTGTTCCTTTCTCATCTTCCTCCAAAGTTGTTTTGTTGGATCATTTCAGAAATGTTGATTTGGAGTGTGCCATAGACTGTTGGATTGTTGTGAGCACCTAATATCATAAGTAGTTAAGCCTTGAGAAACATAAATTTGCAAGGAACTAGTACAAAAATACCAAAAAATAGTTAGTGATGGTGTGCATGCAAGAACTGTTACAGACGTTGCAAGATAGTTAGTTAGGACGTGCATGACCAAAAAACATCAGAAAACACTACAAGGAAAAGACCCTATAGTGGATGTTTTTGAGGAACCCCAAAGAAAAATACCCCATACATCTGTTTCTCGCGGAGGTTACTAGAGGAGGCTGGCGGGCGGAGGGTTTTGCGGATGTTTTCTGCTCAGTGCACTTATCATTAAACATCGCACCAGTGCTATTGAAACTTGAAAGCACCGGTGTGCACAAAAAATTGGCACACTAGACACTGTGCACTCTGTACACACCTGCTCGGTGCATCGTATTATTGTAGAGCACTGGTGCTTTACAACACTTTTGCATTGGTGCATTATAAAACACTGCGCCAAAAACCGAAACTGCCCAGTGCGGTAATAAGAAACTGCACTGGTGCATCATAAAACAACACGCTAAAACACAAACCTACTGGTGCGTTCGTAATAAAAAGAACCGATGCGCCTATAAACCACGTGCACTAGAAAAGGGTAAAATAAAGGAAAACATTACGGCGAAAAACCTAGATTTTTCATTTTTTCAATTCTCCCGAGCTCTGAATTACCGGTGTGCTCTACCATAGAAAGCCCCAGCGTGCACAAAACATTGGCATACCGGACATCATGCGCGATGTACACACCCTCCCGGGGCATCCTATTATAGTAATGCACCCGTGCTTCACAACTCTTCCGTGTCGGTGCATCATAAAACACTGCGCCAAAACAGAAATGTGTCGGTGCGTTCTTATTCAAGAGCACTGGTGCATCTGTAAAATGCATGCACCAGAATAGCGTTAAATAAATAAAAAAATTATGGCCAAAAAACCGATGCTTTACAACTATTCCACACCGGTGCTTTACAAATATTCCGCCCCGATGCATCATCAAAAATTCGCACCAAAACTGAAACATCCCGGTGCAGTGTTAGGGAACCGCCTCGGTGCATCATAAAAAATGTGCCAAATCTGACACTGCCCAGTGCGGTTGTAATTAAACGTACCGGTGCACCTATAAAACCCCGCGCACTGGAACAGGGTTAAATAAAAAAAACATTACGACCAAAACACCACATTTTTCACTTTCCTCAGTGCTCAAGAGCTCTCAAGCACCGGTGCCATTTCCCCTTATTTGAGCTTCCCTAACATAAGTGCTCCCATTGCAGCCATTGCATGCGGTATTGTTGTGCATTGGCCACCAATCTCCAGCATGCATTTTGAAAAACGGTGGGAAAATTTTCTTTTTCAAATTCTACAGCCAATATGCCTCCTCAACGGCAAAATGTACAGGTATTTTTCTAGTTTTTCCATAATTAAGCTTTTTGGCGGATTAGAATTTGAAATAACCTTAAAAATAACCATTAAAAAATAAAAACAAAATTTTCGTGCGATGCGCCTGAGTCGTTCGGCTCGCACCGAATAGTGGTGTTTCCTGTAAAATTTACAGGTCGCACCGCCACCGGTGCTAACGGTATCCACACTGTATCCGGGGCGGCACCGAAAGGCACCCCGCATTATTTTAAATTAAAAAAAGAAAATGTGGTGCACTCATTTAGCCAAGCGCACCGTTAACCATGAGAGTAGCAGTGTGGTACGTTGACGGAATTATCCACCCCAGAGTCTGTCAGCACACCACATTCGGCATTCCTAAAGGGTCAATAGTGCGGCTGGGTAAAAGACCGCACTGTCGACTATGTAATTTTCAGGAAGTCGGTGCGCTGACATGACTATATGCTCCGGGGCATATATTTCAGTCAGTGGACCACTATTCTGACATCATATATATTCAACGGTGCTTGAAAAAATTTTAGCTGCATCGATGCCGATGCGTTGTATTTCATTTGGAGCACTGCCACCAGGGCGTTACAAACACAAACCCCATTAGAACTGGTGCGTGACTGTTTTATTGGCGCACTGATTGGTCTATTTTTTTTTTTCAAAAAAATTTATATATATGTATACTCCTAAATACATGTCTATTTTAATAAAAAAAAATTATTTCATATGTCAATGATTCAGAGAGAAGAGGAGGAACATAAGCAACAATAGGCGGAACAGTATGACACGATTCACTAGTGGGAGGCGTGAGAGAGGGAGAGAGATGCATACCCTCGCCCTATTACAGCAGATACCCAGGAGATCCTAAGGCAGGTAGGGCTCCTCAAGTTCTCTGAGGAGGCTACTTCCCTAAAGGCCTATAGTGTGTTTTTGAGATATCTTATCCACAGGTGGAATGCCCACCGACAAGCTTTCTAGGTTGGTCCTGACCAGTGGTACACACCCACTGAGGAGGATATTTATTTTATTATAGGACTATCGAGGAGAGGGGTGGATTTTCCCTCATTCCCAGAGGTTCCAGCTGGTTCGGTAGCAAGGAGTCAGTTAGTTTACTCCCATAGATACATTGGAGCACATGTACTATCTCCTTCAGAGTTTCAGGTACCTGGAGGTCAGTTACGTATATGTGCATTTAGTAGACAGGATGTGCAATGCCTCTCTCTTATCATTTCGACCATTTTGCACAACACCAGTGATGGGCAACACATTAGTTTCTTGCTTTTATATTATTTTGATTCTTTAGTATAGGAGTCACAACTTGTCAAGTGGTCTGCCATTTTTTGCGGCAGTTTTGTGCGGCCTTAGATAGATGTTGTGTTCATGCCCAAGGGAGGGTCAACTTCCCTTTTGCTTTAGAGCTGTTTTGTTTATTTTTTGAGAGGTTTCCAGAGATGAGGCCTAGTTTTGTTCGATAGCCTCGTAGGCCGATGTTGGAGGCTCAGATGCACATGTGGGGGCAGATGATGCCCAAGAGGGGAGATACTATGTTTCCAGCCAGGATATCGCATGATGCACTGGACTTACTAGCCAGTGTTGACGATCACTATCAGCTGCATCCCTTCATTATGGTTGCATGTCCTTATGCTGGATTAGATTGGCGAGGGTGTGCCAACATCCTCTTCGCAGATGATGAGCCACCAGATGATATAGGTAGTATTATTGTTTTATTTATATTTATTCTAACATGTTATTTAACTTGTTTTTATTAAATTTTGTAATGAAATTGTCTAATTATTGTTCTGTACTTGTATATATTTTGCACACATTGGCTCTTTTGATGGCGAGGAAATGTCAGAACCACCACATGATCTAGGTGTGGATCCTGATGACGATCAGGACATGGCTGATGCTGAGGATCATGATTAGGATGAGGCCAGTGTAGAGAGACATCCTCCTGCTGGTGCACCAGTACTGCCTTTTGCTAGGCATGGTCGACCTGAGACTAGATATAGGATGGAGTTTGGCAACCAACTCAGTGCATTTATTTTTGACACGGGCTTCGGGCCCGCTCATTACAGAGACATACAAGCCAATGATAGGCTATTATGAATGTGGAGAGGCATGTCGTGTGACATGTACAACTTGATGCAGCATGTCGTAGGAGCTACAATAGATGTTATGCGACTAAGGAGGACTATTGCATGTTATAGGTGTAGTCAAGTCACGGAATGTGATGGACAGTCCACAAGTAGTGACTCCTCATCTCATGATCGTTCACCTCGCACCGTGCCTAATGAGCATGAGGCTCCACTAGAAGCATCTAGCAATAATCATGGAGATGAGGCAGCTGGACCATCGGCCACATCCATTAGTCAGTAACCTGTAGCATCCATCAGTAATAGTCATGATCATGAGCAAGCTGGACCATCGACCATTGAAGCTGCACTATTGACTGGGTAGGCCTCCACTACTACTACTTATATTGAAGTTGTACTACCACTAGCTGATGCATCCATCAGTACTAGTCATGATCATGAGCAGGCTCGACCATCGACCATCGAGGTTGCACCATTTACTGAGCAGGCCTCCACTTGTACTTCTATTGATGTTGTAGTACTACGACAAGTTGATCCATGACATTTATATTACAGTTTCATATTTTTAACATTATTGAGTTATATATATATGGTCCATGTATTTTATGTTCATGTTGCAGTTGCACTTAATTTACATGTTGGTGATCATTATGATGTTCATATTTTTAGGTCATGTTAGATATGTTCATTTAATGTTTAGCTTGCATATAGATGTGTATATGTGATAGCATGGGTTATTTGACATGAGATTATATTTGATGTTTGTTTTCTGATGATGTTAATATATAATGTTAATTTGATGTTTGAATGTGTTTTTTATTCGAATATCATGTTTGTACGATGGTTATCATGATTGTGATGATGTTTATTAATTAATTTAATATTAAATGACCATGATATTTATTAAATATTATGTCGTGATTTTAATTGAAATTTTAATTTTAATTGTATGTAAAATTGTGAAATTGTATTTGTATTTGTAATTGTAATTTTACCTGTAATTATATGTAAAATATTTAATGTAAAATTTTAATTGTAATTGTAATATTTAATTTATTGTGAAATGATTGTAATTGTAATTGTATATATGAAAAATTGTAAAATTGTAATTGTATGTAAAATTCTAAAATTGTAATTGTATTTGTAATTGTAATTTTAATTGTAATTGTATGTAAACTATTTGTGAAATTTTAATTGTATTAATGTGAAATGATTTTATTAAAATATTTGAATTTGTAAATTTGCAAATAATTGTAAAATAACAAATCTAGAATAATATGAATTTTTGTAACATAATAAAGTTTAGAAAATAACGAAAATAAATTCATGTACTTTAGAATTATCATTATTTTATTATGATATTACATACAAAAAAAGGAACTTTATACAGTCTGGTGTGCTTATCATCATAACACGCATCGGTGCGTCGTATTACTCATACGCATCAGTGCTTCACAACTCTTCCGCACCGGTCACGAATAAACACAAATAAAAAAATGCAACTCTATTTTATTTAAGTGAAAAAAAAGAAGAAATTTAAAAAATAGGTGGCAAAATATTTTCGAAAATCTAATTTCATAAAATAATTCTTTAAATACTAAACACTTTTCATTATTTCACTATTTTTGCTAAAATTTTCAGACAGGTATTTGCAGGAGATAGGCCTGGAGCAAGAGAGCATGAGGGCATTATGGAGTAGCGAAATACATTTGAACAGAAGTATTCAGACAATTAGAAACGAAACCTCTGGTGATTCAAACCCTGTATCATAGAATTTCAAACCATCTCGTGATTAAACTTGATTATTTTTTTTACTTTTTCTGCAGGTTTTTTATTTTTTCTGCAGTTTTATCCATTTTTACCCTAAACCCTTCATTTTTTTGTTTTTTCCATTTCTTCCCCCTTTTTTGTGATTTTAGAATTAGGATTTTTCATTTTAGATTGACATCCAACCCACGGGACA
Source organism: Pinus albicaulis (assembly GCA_034641835.2). Classification (NCBI taxonomy): domain Eukaryota; kingdom Viridiplantae; phylum Streptophyta; class Pinopsida; order Pinales; family Pinaceae; genus Pinus; species Pinus albicaulis. Next base: position 767,943,208 of record CM076579.1, on the reverse strand, counting down.
ACTTGCATAGTCGGATCCCAATCCATTCGACCATTGCATGAATTTTTGGGAAAAATGGATTTTTCTTTATCGGTGTGCCCTGCATACCCTAGCGCACCGCGCAAGTACTGTGTAAAAAAAAATTTCAAAACAATATTTCTAAATCAGTGCACCATATCTGAAATAGGGCACCAGTGCTCCATTTTACGAGGATAGCACCGTACGGTCTATTACACTATTTTTGCAATGCATTTATAATACCCCACGCACTATACGGTCTATTATACTATTTTGCGGTGTGTTTTTAATACCCCCACACACCGGCTATGGTACGTACCTCATGAAGGGCGCACCGGTGCCTTGAGATTTATTTTGTACCTGAAAAGTTGAGAATTGATTTATACATATATTAATGAATGATATGGTACAGGTTTTAGATTGATAAAGAAATCACTGGAAAGAGATCAAGTAACAAAAATATGAATAACACATCAAGAAAAGAAAAAAAGGCAAGTTCTTTGTAAATTATTTATAAAAAATATTATTTTTGAACTATATGTAAGTTTAACTAATATGTATTGTTTATTGTGTATCATGCAAAGCCACAAAATGACGAAGTTCGATATGATTATTTCTAATCTAGGACCAGAAGAGTGTAAAAGCTTAATGGAAAAATTGCAAAAGGATGAATCAGGTGAATGAAAAAATACTATCGATCCAATATGAGTTTCTTTTTTTAACTATCATTAATAATTTACTTAAAACTATTAGATAACATGTGTCAAACAATCTATTAATTCACATCTGTTTAATGTTCTACAGGGACCAACAACTCAGAAAAGAATGTTGTTCTAAGAAAAGAAAAAAAATAGAACATGCAAATGAAAATGAATTGTTGCTTAGCTCATCTGGAGTGGTATTAGAAGTTAACGAAAGGGGGAAAAAATTTTATAAAATTTTGAGGGATCTAGTGGAACAAATGTATAAACGTTCTTTCCATTTACAATAAAAAAATCAATCCAATGATTCCAAGAACCAAATTTTATCTAAACTACAGGAAGAGTTTCTAGAGAATTAGTCAATGAGACATGTCAGACTTTTAATAGCAAAAACTTACAACAAAAAAAAAGAATGAAAAAGTAATATTCCTTTAAATGTTTGTCTAGAATTATCTATAAATATCACTTTTGTTATGTTTACTTTTCATATATCAATATAAAAATTAAATATTTTATTGTCATGTACATTTTCAGGAATATTATGAAAATCTCAAAAGGTCAACGATCTCATATAAGAAATATGCTAGAAGGAATGTCCAAAAAGGTGTACAAGGAGATGGTCAAAGGAATGGAAAAAATTGCATCGCAGGAGGAGCCATCTCAACAACAACGTGCTTCAAATGTAATATGTAATCATTGAATTTTTCAATCATTAGGTACAATAAATAAACAATTTAGCATTAAATATTAACTTTCAAGAATTTTCTTGCAGAAAATAAAGGAAAATGGAACCCATTCAGCACATAAAACAGGACAACAAGGAAGAAAAGGGTTGATCTCTAAGTTTATGAGTAATTGTTACTTCCTTATAACAACTTAACTAGATTTAATTTTTGTATTTTTTAAGTTCTTTTACAAAAATCATCATTGAATGTCTTCAAATAGGTGCTAACATACAAAGAAGAACCATCAGACGAATTGATTGAAATTGGGTTAAATATGGGTTGTGAGTATATGTTGGCATATCAGATATTAATTGTGGAATTTGTAAGTATCTATCGATCTTGTTTTACTTAGATCCGTTTATAATTAATAGAACAAAAACATATTTTATATTAAATATATGATTTGTTATGGGGTATAAAATTTGTAGGAAACAAAGTATGGAACTGCACCAAGAGATGAAATTTTGAAAGATGGCATGGTACATTGTTTTGAAAGAATGTGTATAGTTTATGAGTCAATTGTTGCTATGGTACGTCATTTGTCTTTTCGATTTACATTGATGTATATTATTTAATATAAAAATTTTCACTATTCTCACCAATGTAAATACACTCATTTTAGTTTAATTTTATGTTTGTAGATGGAAGGTGAAGAAGAAGAAATCAATCAACACCATGAACAAAACATTCCTGAAAATAACCCAAGTCATGGAAGTAGCTCTAGCAGTGACAACAGTTCAAGCAAAGAATGATGATCACTATGTTTGGATATCAAAGCAACACGTTTTATTTTTTGAAATATATATGTCTATGAAATCAGACATTTTGTTTAATGTAATGGACATAGTGTCCCAATTGAAAGACAAAGGGATACCAATAACTGTCCCATTTTTTATGATAAATAATGTCTTATATATATATATATATATATATATATATATATATATATATATATATATATATAATCATAAAATATGTTTTAATTTATTCTATTGCATTCTCCATTGTCGTTCTCAAATGCACTAATAAAAATTTCATTCATATGAATATTGTTATAAGATATATATGTGTTGACTTTTGATTAATAATGAATTTTAAAAAACCACAATAATTATTATATGATATAAAAAATTAATCCAAACATCAAATTCAAATGCATTAATAAAAATGTAATTAATATGAATATTGTTATAAGATGTGTCAACTTTTGATGAATAATGAATTTAAAACAATCACAATAATTGGACTGTCACAGGTCAATGTTTCTAAAAAATACAACATGAAAACTGGTGCATGTCAATAACTGTACACTGGTGTGTTTATGTGTCTATATGCACCAGTGCCATTGTACGATCTACGGGCACCACACAAATATCCATACCAATTATAAATATTGTTGTGTTTGTGTGATATTGTGCACTATGGCATTTACATATCTATAAACACCAATGAACTTTTACGATCTATGGGCACCGCAGAAATATCGATACCAATTATAAATCTCAGTTCCTTTCTGTGATACAGCGCGCCGATGCATTTATATAATTATACGCACCAGTGCATTGATTCAACCTATGGGCACCGCACAAATCCCAAGACCAATTAGAACGGCCCCATGTGTTGTATGACCAACACTATGCCCGGTGCAGTTTTACACATAAATATCCTGGTGTGTTGCATTGAGACCTCCCCGGGGTGTTGTCTGCATGTACGCACCAATGCGTTAAAGCCAGAGTAGCGCGCCAATGAAAAAAACATCCATAATAACCTCCAACTGCCATTTTTTTTTTAGTTGTGTTGAATTTCCGTTAAAAGCTCCGCCAAAACCTCCATAACCATAAACAGATGTTGTAGAAAATGTTTTTTTAAAAATTTTGGCCAATTTTATAACACTTAAAACCTCCTTTATAACCTCTGCTAGAGGGTCTTTTCCTTGTAGTGTAAGAGGCTCTTTGTTTAGATCCTCTTTTGAAAACGATATCTCCATGTCTTCCTTTTGAGAAGACAACTCTTTCTGAAGTGGGGATCTTGCCTCTCACAAGGTATTCTGCAATTTTTTAACCCCGTCAATAGTATTATGAAATGGATTTGGGTTTATAGATCCTTCCAACTCATGCAAAGGTTTTATTTTTTAGGCTTGGCTAGCTCAACCAAGGATGTTTCAGAATGTTTTTCATCAAATATTTTCACTAACCTCCTAGTGAACTTTGCATAAGTAGATACATTTATATTATTCAAGGAAGAGGGTTCATAAAACCACCAAGCATAAGCCTTACCTTCAAGATGAAACGCTGCTACTCTAATGGCTTCATCTTCTGAAACTTGGTGCTGCTGCAAATAGGTGTCTAGCTCCTTCACCCAAGCCCTACCTATACATTTAGGTTACCCATCAAAATTTGGTAGAAATAATCTACCCAAAGAAAGTTCCTTGCACCTCTTGATACTATTATGATTTCTAGGCCTTATATCCTCCTTGATATTTCAAAACCTTTGGAATTTTAGATGATCTTTGAACCTCTGAGATTGAGATTCATACTCTTGAAGATAGTCACCAAGAGTCTCCTCCTTTGGTACATCTCCTTCATCCATATCCCTTGCTATGAACATAGGCATGGTAGAAAATTGTAGATCTGATTGTGTGGCTGAATTCTCACACCCATAGTATGAAGATATGGAGCTTTATTTATGTGCAAATATTCTTGAGGGATCTTCATTTCTTTCCCTCCTCGTTCCCTTGATTTATCTTTTAAGCTCATGCATAGTTTGGAGAAGAAGTTTTGAACACTTATTTCCCTCCATTTATCCAAATAATGGAGACTTTCCTTTGTCTCTTTTGTAAGCCTTCTCTTTTTTGTGAGAAGCTTCTTCTTATTTTGATAACATACATGCAATGTCTTCACAGGCTTAGCCAAGATTATGCTCTCATACCACTGTAATATTCCGAAATGGGAAAAGCAATAATATAGCTCATAATAATGGAAATAGTAGCAAGTATTAACACATTACATGTGAGCCAAATGATAGATCCATGGTATTATGTATAACAACAATAAATAAGTACAAGATCTTGGGGATCAAGCCCCTCAAGATACGCAAAAGAAGCCTCCAATGCCAAAATGAACCCAAAAAAAAGTAATACACTGCTACAAAAAGTACTGAAGCAAGCACAGCACAAATTTAATGACTAATATTGTAGCTGGGACATATAAATAAATGGATCTAAAAATATCATGCTCATACAAGGCCAAAAATGGAGATCTATACTCTCATACACTTTTCCTAGAAAAACCGGGAAGGGTTTCCAGAAATAAAATAAATATGAATGGTTGATCTAAAGCCCTAGCGCTGAAAATGCACTAAAACTGAAGCACATAGAAGGAGGTGGTTGAATCTGATGTAGATCTGAAATAACTCCTCCAAGAACCCTCTCAATGAAGGATCGATCCCTTCAATGGAAAGAAAACACTCCAAATGGAGCACTGAACTTACCACTGCAACTTCTCACTAAAATAACATAGATCTAGACTAGAAGTGTGTTGTAGGGGATAAAATAAAATTGGCCTAATGCCACATATTTCAATTAATCCCAAGGGGCTCCTTTACTGGCCTTTTAATGTAAGGAAACCTTCCTCCACTTCAAAAATAGCTAAGAAAACACCCAATAAGATCTTCCATTCCTGCACCCTGCAACTCAGCACATCTCTCAACAGAAACTGTGTTGTACCACAAGACTGAAGCTTGGTCTGAAACCTGAATTTGGAAATCTAGTGCAAAGCTCTTCCAAGAGGCATCTTAAGGATAGAGGTGGGATTCTTGATCAGGAACACCCGATGCTAAACAACACTGCAATATTAGCTAAACAACTAAAGAAATATTATATGTCTAAAAAGACCATACAATCAAAAACATACATATCATAACATGAATAATATGTCTTCCATCCTCTTCCTTTTATAATAGATGACCCCCATCCATTAATGACACTACTTCCATGCAATGTGTCTCCATATAAAACTGCATTGTCCCTCATTGAATGCCACTCCTCCATGATAGCGTTGTTGATTTGGTCAAGGTTGACCCAATCTGCATGCATTAGCCCCTTTTCACATGTAATGGTGCTTTATTAAGCTAAAAATATGATCCACTTTGACATGAGAAGTGGTTTTATTCCTAATAAAGAGATTTATGAGTCTCCATACCCACTTATTCATCAAATAAGAAAGAAAAATTATAATTTAATATTCCAATTAGTTGCATGCTAATTTAGGAATATTACAAAAGTGCAGCTATTTCAATGAGATTTTGGTTATCTCAGAAAAGAGGCTACAGGTAAATAGGTAATCAGTTTTTGAAGCAGATAAATTAAGGCCTCATGGTAACCAGAGTTCTTTAAAATAAAAATGAAACCAAAGATTGGTACTGATAACATCAAGCACTGGCAAGTATTTGAAGATGGCAGGGAGATTCAGAAGTTTTTGGAGTGTGTAGAGGAGTTTGCAGAGATACAAATTGATGATGAGCAAGAAATTTTTTAAAACCAAAATATCAGCCCTTTTAAGAAACCTATGGCTGGAAAAAAAATTATAGATATGAAAACTAACCTTATTCCTAAGGGTTTGGTTCCTTTAGAAATATTTTTTGATAATAATGATGTTTTTCTCAAGCCTGAAAGAAAGGTTGATGGAGAGAGTACAATAGAGTGTAACATTGGTACAAAAGATCAGCCAATATTAGTTAAAGTGTCCAAATTCCTTCCTATTGAAACCAAAACAAAATATACAAACTGCTGAAGGAATTTGTTGATATTTTTGCATGTTCTTATAGTGAGTTGAAAAATTATGGTAAGAGGATAATGGAGCACAAGATCCCTTTGAAAAAATATGCAAAGCATGTAGCACAAAAAATCAGACACATCAATCCCATGCTACTTCTAATCATTGAGAAAGAAATCAAAAAATTATGGGAAGAAAAGATCATTCTTCCTTTGATATTTTCTAACTGGGTAGCTAATATAGTGCGAACCCATAAAAAGAATTGAGAAATAAGGATTTGTGTTGATTTTCACAACCTGAATTGGTGCTCCTTGAAAGATAACTATCCACTGCCCAAGATGGATTATATCTTGCAGAAGGTTGTAGGATCCAAAAAACTGTCAATGATTGATGGCTTTTCGGGCTATAATTAGATTTCAGTTGAAAGGAAAGATAGAGAAAAGACAACATTTACCACACCCTAGGGCACATTCATGCACAACACAATGCCATTTGGTTTGATGAATGCAGATGCAACCTTTCAAAGGGAAATGGATATTGCCTTTGCGGGAGAAAAGGACAAATTTGTTGTCATATATTTGCATGAGATCAAAATCTATTCAAAATTTTATGAAGACCACTTGAAACATCTAAAGAAAGTTTTTGATAAATGCATAAAGTTTTTTTTGTCCTTAAACCCCAAAAAAAAAATTTTTGTTTTCCAAGAAGGTAAGTTATTGTGACATATTATAACAAAAAGTAGCATCTGTATTGGTCCGAGAAGAGTAGAAGCTATTCATAAGATTGGTTTTCCAAGAAATAAGAAGGAATTGCAATCATTTTTAGGGAAAATCAATTTTTTGAGGTGTTTTGTTCCTAACTTTGCAGAGCTGATCAAATATATAAATGTTTTGTTGAAAAATGATGCAAAATTTAAGTTGAAAGATGAAGCTAAAGATTCTTTTTCAGCAATTAAGTCCGCTTTGACTGAAGCACCAGTTTTGATTATTCCTAACTTTGAAAAATATTTTCTAATTTCTTCATATGCTTTAGAAGAAACAATTGCAGCTATCTTACTATAGAAGAACAAGGAGGATTTGGAGCAGCCAATTTCATTTTTCAGTCGTGCTTTAATGGATGTTGAATTGAAGTACAAATTTACTGAAAAACAATCATATGCACTAGTTAAGGCTTTGAAGTCTTTTTGATTTTATGTGCTGCATTAAAAAATAATTTCTTTTGTGCCCGATATCACTGTTAAAGATGTTTTGCTGCAGCTAGATACAAATGGAAGGAGAGGACGATGGCTAACCAAGATTCTAGAATTTGACATTGAAATCAAACCAAATAAATTGATAAAGGGTTAGGGTTTGGATCGCTTGATGGCTAAATCTAACTGAAAAGCTTTAAATATGAATGTAGAGGTAGTTGAAGAATAATATGGAGAAGGTAATGCTAATTATCCTGAAATATTTAATTCAGATCGGTACAAGGATATAGTTTACTTCTTGTTAAATTTAAATTTTCCACCTGAAATGGAGAAGTATAAAATAAGAGCTTTTAAACTAAGCACTGTGAAGTATTGCATTTCGGAAGACCATATTTACTAGAAAGATCATGTTGGAGTCTTGTTAAGATGTGTAGATGAAGAAGAATCTCAGGAGATCATGACAGAAATACATGCAGGAGTGTTTGGATGGAATTTATATTGGAGAGCCACTACAAATAAAATCTTAAGAGCTAGCTATTATTGGCCAACTCTTTTCTTTGATGTCTATTCCAAATTGAAAAGATGTGTCGAATGTTAGAAATTTTCTAGTAAAAAAAAATTGTACCATTACCTCTCATCCCTATTTCAGCAGATGTTCCTTTCCAGCAGTGAGGGTTAGACTTCATCGGTGAAATTCATCCACCTTCATCAGGATAGCATAGATGGATTCTAACAGCTACAGACTATTTCACCAGATGGATTGAAGTTGTACCAACTAGAAATGCTACTAATACGATAATTATTAAATTTCTGTTGGAAAATATTATGTCAAGGTTTAGTTTTCCACAAAAAATAGTAATTGATAATGCAATGTCCTTTAATTATGCTAAGATGTACAACTCCTATCAGCAATATGGGATTGAATTGACTCATTCCACGCATTATTACCCTCAAGGTAATGGGTTGGTTAAGTCATCCAATAAAATTTTGGTAAGGATTATTGAGAAAATGTTGCCTAAAAATAAGAGGAATTGGGACACTCAGCTGATACATGCTCTTTCAGAAGATAGAGTAAGTGGTAAAAAATCAGTTGGAATGTCTCCATTTCATCTTGTATATGGTACAGATGTTGTAATGCCTTTGAAATTAGCTCTTCCTATGATGAAGTTCCTACAATATGAAGTTGATCATGAAAACCCAGTCCAAAGGAGAATGCTACAGTTGATAGAGACACACCAAATCAGAGAATCATTGCTGGAAAAAGTTCAGAAGTATCAGGGTAAAGTCAAATCAGTTTTTGATAAAAGAGAAAATCAACAGTTGTTTCAAGAAAATTATTTGGTGTTGTGTTGGGATGCTAGGAGAGAAGACCATGGAAAGCATGGTAAGTTCAACAATCTGTGGTTTGGGCCATTTAAAATTGCTGACATTTTCGAGAATAATACATTTCTGCTAAAACATCTGGATGATGATCAGCTAACTGGAGGCCCAATCAATGGTCATTTTCTTAAAAGGTTATTTATTTAGTAAATTTAATTGAGTCACTCCATTGAAAATATCTGGTGTGATGTGTCAATAAACTCCATGCCCAATGGTATATATATATATATATATAGTCAGTCTTGAGTCCAGTATGTTAATGGTCAATCCTAGTCTCTATTTTTAGGAAGTCTTCTAAGTTTCAAGAGGTCTTTGAGGCACTAAGTCTATAGTGCTTAAAGCCTCACAGGGAGGACTTCATACCCAATAGGAGCCACAGTTAGCACTTAAAATTTTAATGGTGTAATCACCATTGTGTCACTGTTCTCAAATTTTTAACATGTCCTAGTCCATGTCCAAAGATTGAGTCATTTCAAATAAAAGTTAAAAAGGAGTCCCAACATCAAGGTATTTTTAAGTGAATATGTGTCATACTATTCTAGAGTCCTAAAATAATTTGAAATCTCTATTTTGGCTTATTTTTAGTGTTGAAATTTAGTCGATGTTTGGGAGATAAAATTGCAGTCATCTAGTCTGGAATAATACCTACCTTTCTTGCAAATTCATTGTCAAAAAAATAAAAAACAGTAAAGGGAATCTATTTGTCAGAAATGGAAGTCATATATTCCACATAGTGAAAAGTGTAGCTATTTCACTGATATTTTGGTTATCTCAGAAAAGAGGCTACAGGTAACATGTAATCAAATTTCGAAGCAGGAAAATTAACACTTCATGGAAACCAGAGTTCTTTAAAAGCAAAATGCAGCTTGAAGAGAAAAGATTGACCAACAGAGAGGGAGAGCTAGAGAAGAGCAGTAGAAAATATTTAAAATAAGCTGGCCAGGAAATATACTATGGAATGAAGCAATGGAGAAGAACCGCATGCAACAGGAATGGCTAGCCATGATCTAATCATAGATCGAAAGGGGAGAAGACCGATGGTCGAGATTAAAGCGCACATGGAATGACTTAGCACAACACAACTTTTAAAATTTATTGTTAAGTGAAATTGCATGGTATGTTAAGTGATTTGTGATGCGATGACGTGAAGAGCGAGAAAGGAAGACTGTCAGATCTGGGCGCTAATCAACGGTGGAGATTAAAGCGTAGATGAAGCGATTTTGCAAATCGCAATTTTGAAAGTTTATCGTTAAGGCTTCGCATGGTATGTTAAGATATTTTCAATGTGATGAGGCGAGGGACACGTGTCGGCATAGCACACCAGTGTGATTTCACAAATCGAAAAGTTTATGGTTTAGTCATTATCAGTGTAAATTTAAATTTGCAGGTGACCGATTTGCGATTGCTTCCTATTGGTGAACTAGTTGTGGGACTCAAAAACCATATTTTTTCTTATATGAATGTTCTTTGGGGAAAATTGCAGTTTTTTTTAAACTGATCGCTTTTGATTTCACAAGTATGTATGTTTTTAAAGCTTCCGATGCAGGATTTGTGATCGGTCCCACTTCTCTACCACGTCACCTCCACCCTCATCGCACATCGCACTTTTACATTTTCAACATTTAACTCCCACATTTCACAATAAAACTTTCGATGTGTGATATGCAATCAGCCCCACTTCTTCACCATGGCATCACTCCGCTCACCTACCATCCATTCTGATTCAAGTCTCCCCCATCAATTAAACCTTATTCTCAAAGAGTTTCTTTGTAATTTCTCATAAAATGAACCTCCTCAATTATATCAAAAAGTTTCAGGTTTTCCACCATTATAAAGGGTTTTCAACTAAAAAAAGGGAAAGGAACAGCAGAACAGTGACAAAGTTTCTCTCAAACAGTTTTCTACCACTACTCTTAGTATCAACACGTTTTTCACAAGGCACCAGGCAACATTCAAGGAACAACCACACACCATTTTCAATATTGTTTTGCACATATTAATAGGACATAGCCACATGTCATTCCCACTATTTTTACACTTTTTGCTGAAGATTAGTTGCACTAAAATAGAAGAGTGGTCTTTGAATTGACTGCCACCTTACACAACCATTTGGGAGTGACGGACTTCATGATGCCTTCGTGATTTTTATCTTTTTTTTAATATAACACTTTGTAATTAAGACTAATGGATAAGCCTCACCTCTTGCCCGAGGTTGTAATGACTTTTGAAACAAATTTACCCTTTTCTGTGGAAGATGACATTATCATATTTTGTATATATATGCCAAACTGATATGAAGTCAGGGTTGGTTGGTGGTTATTTAATTTTGACTTATATGAACTGTAATTTTTTTGTGAATGAAATGGAATAATACTAATCAGGACTTATTACCAATTTTTTGCATGTATTGTCTACTTTATTTGTGTTTCCATATCTCCTTTCTTTCAATTCCAGTTTGCAAATCATCATATTGTTATGTGTTTTTATTAGTTTCTTAAGCATGTTGTGTTTTATCAGTATTTGTTAGCCTCACACAATGAGCATTCCTAATAAAATATATGTTATAATAGTGGAAGAGCATCACTCATGATAGTTATTCTTCATGATATTTCAGTGAGAATCTTGTCAAACTAGAAATAGCTTTCTCTCAATGGAATATTGTCAAACTGCCACTTTTATCAATTTCTACTAAATCAGTAGATTTATGTTTTACAGATCTATTGATTCTCCTCTCATCGTTCAATTTCCTCTCATCATATACTACAAACTTGCACCTTGCTACAACATCAAGTTACAATACCCTAATTAGTAGAACTGTGGATTTAACTGAAATCTCTCTTCAGTGAATCAGAGTTTATACCATCTTCCAATCCTATAAAAAAAAACATTAAAATTGACTTAGAGTTTAAGATTTGTCTGGTCAGGTGCTTGCTGCAGTCCAAGTGTTGATTCCAGGGCCAACAGAATATTTCAACAAGATATTGGAGACTGCAGTGACAAATATTTTCAATGCTAACTAGAATTATTGGGATGAGCGTGTACCTGAAATTCTATCGGCATAGAGAACTGCATGTAAAACGTTTACTGGTAGGACACCGTTCTGGATGGTGTATGTGTAAGAAGATGTGTTGCCGATGGAGTACATTATTCCTAGTTTGTGCATTGTAGCATTCACAAATATGGTAGAAGAAAATATTATGGAGGAATAGTTATCGCAGTTGGTTTCACTTGAAGAAGATCACTTCATTTCGAATTTCCACCATCAAGTTTGAAAGGTACGCGAAAAGGCATGGCATGATAGGCACATCAAAAAAAATGTATTTAAGGAAGATGATTTGGTCTTGTTGTATGCGAGCAAGTTTTTGTGCCACCCATGGAAATTCAATATGCATTTTCTAGGGCCATATATTGTTAAGAAGATCCTCGATAGAGGTGTGGCATGCCTGGCCATGCTGAGAGGATAATATATTCTTGGATATGCCAATGGAAGCCAATTGAATCCATACATGGATGACCCTCTCCCTATGCACCAGATGACTATATGGCTAGAGTATTGGATCTGCACAGAAAAGATGGTGGATGCATAGAAAGGTGTGACACGCATACAATAGCTATGCGAGGAGGTTGATTGGGTCGCAGAGGTGCCAAAATCTAGCCATTGGAATAGTAAATTTGGAAAAGAAAGTTTTATTACCATTTAAGGGAGCGTCTAGGTTGCATTTAATGAGGGGATTTTACCATATTTGGAAACATTATGTAATTTATGGAGACACATTAATGCATAAGGGATTTTTGAAGACTTTCCAAAATAATAAATATGACCTAAGGGGTCGCATTAGTTCCCTTTGATTTCTATGTAAATTATCCACCATGATCTCTATAATTTCTGCAAATTATTCATTTTCTATGTCTGGTCTGGATCTAGGATTTGAGGAGGATTTGCGTCGTAAGGGTCTTGGTTACGTTATCCTGATAAGCATGATAGTTACGTGCCCAATAGAGGATCCCATTGCATGGGTTTCCGAGACACCTGCGCCTGCAAAAATCAAGAAGGGTCAGACGTCTAGGACCCGTAAATCCCCCAGAGAGAAGACTCCAAATTCATGTTCCACTACGACTGAGCGCCAAAAGAGAACCAAGGTGAAGCTCCTTCAGACCATCATGGAGGAGGAGGATGTGGTCAAAGTGGCCCCATTCTTGCGGTTTTCAGCCTACGTCACACCGCACAAGGTGTCAGTCAAGGTCCTAAAGTATCTTGACAAAGTACAGTCCTATATTAACATGCTTTTGATTCCATAGAATGTCCCACTTGAAGGCGATATGTTTGCCAAAGTGCCACAGGTGAAGATGAAGGATTGGGACCTCGTTGATGATGAAAAATTTCTAGAACTTACACCTGATTGCTACATACACCATGTACCGTTTGAGGGGTAACTTATGCATGTGGATCCAAAATGATGGGTGTTGGGCCTGCAGAAGGCAGTGCTTCTGAATTTATTGCAGGTCCCATATTTTGGGCATAGCACTATAAATGATATATGTGTGTGAAACTTGTCCATGGTAGTGCATGGAGAGGCTTTATGGCTAGGAGAGAACGTACCCAGTGATTCTGTGTTGATACATCAGATCACTAGCCTCCTTGATCAATGCATGGATCCCATGGTTGATTTTGGAGGAAAGGCACAAGAAAATAAGGCAGCAGAAAAAATCAAAGCGACCTACCATGTGTTGCGCCATAACAGAGGCTTTGTAGTCAGTGAAATCAATGATCCAATGTCCAAATTGGGACACTCATATTGACCTACAAGATGATGCAGAAGTGTAGGCCTAAGGAAGTCCCTACGCAAGTAATTGCACTTGTGGGACAGTGCAAGAAGGGAGTAATCTATAATTGGGCACAATATTTGTGCAAGGAATTTTTGGAGAACGTGTGTGAGGCGCAAGAGGAGGGTAAGAACTTCTATTTTTCTTGGATCCTTCTACTGATAGCCTTGATGAGATGGAATGCCGCAGAGGAAATGTTAGGTCCTTGTAATTTTTCAGATTAGCAAGACCAAATTTAACAAGGGTAACATCAAACCAAATTTTGGAGCCCTAGGACGAAGCCTTCCTAGACTCAGAGAGGGCTCTCTCTATGTTTTTGTGAAAGATGTAAACTTGATTGATTTTAGGGTTTTGATTTTAGGATAGTTATAAGGATTAGGGTTTTTTTGTTTGTTTTGATTGGTTGGGTAGGTTGTCAAGAAGAATACAGAGGGTGAGAGAAATACAATCCATTAGGTTATGGGGTCAAAAAAAGGTCTTGAAACATACAACAATAGTTCAAGGGTGTTTTATAGGGAAAGTTAACAAAGACAAATGGATCCTTTAGATAAAATGAGTATGGGATGACAGTAAGTTATGAATTAAGAAAAACTAAAGGGCAATCAAGAATCCTTTAACTATACTTCAAACAAGGAAAGCTTTCAAGACTATAGTTTAGTAAGACTAAAGAGCAGCTAAGAATTCTTCAGCTAGACTTCACTAGGAAGACCTAAAAACAACAATCAAGTAACCATAGAGAGTAGTTAAGAATTCTCTGAGTATTAATTACAGAAAAATAGAGTATTTAAGTTATCAATTCAGTGAAATTAAAGAGAATTTAAGAATTCTTTAATCAAACCTAGTAAAAGAAAACATTTAAATGACAAGAATCAGACAAACTTAAGGTGCCTTCAACAACAAATCTTAAGCTAAGATTTTTGCTCTACCATAAGAGAAATTAATGAAAAATATGAGAACATAAGGAGACAAATGTAAGACAAGAAAAACATCACCATTGACAAAGTTCATGTATCTATTAAATGTGCTTGGTCCATTGATATTCAGTCCAAAAGCATGTTACAAAGCTCCAAAGCCAAACTTCCTTCCAACTCCAATTCTATGAGATATCTAGCTCAGAAAACTACTAACAACCAACAACTACAATGAGGCCTCCATGTAGTATTTAACTTGAAAAGGAGGACCAAAACCATATCTAGGTTTCCAAAATGTCATTAATTACATCATAAATGTCGTTTTTGTCCAATGAGACCATGCAAGCCCAAGGCACAAATATCTAACTTAATAAATGAAAAAATAAATGATAACATAACTCCTCAGCAAACTCTAGAGTGATTTTCCTCAAAAATCCTCAAAATATATTTTTCATTAACTCCAATCGTCTTTTGTTGACTTTCTGGCAAGGGCGTAGCGCCAACACTAGGAACATAGTCTGTCTTGCAGCTAATATTTGGAGGCCTTCCTGGTGTCAAAATGAGCTCCATGATAGCTCATTGGAAATCCCTTCCTGTCTACATTCCAAAAATGACTTTATTTTTATAATTGGTGTCCATTTTCCTAGTGAAAACCCACTTCTCCCAAGACTGCTCAGGGCGCAGCGTCAACTCTAAAAATAGGGTAGAAAGTTGATATTTTGCATGTGTTTTAGCACTTTTGGAGTAACAGTTTTGCTCCAAATGAGTTTAAATTTTGTGAGGGTGATTTCCTTGGCCTGCTGAAAACAAAAATGCAAATTTTTACTCCATAGGTTGCCCCGAAAAAGAATGCAGTGCCAGTGGTGCTACGCGCTTGGCCCTTCAAAACAGTCAAAAACTCAAAAAACTCAAAAATGTGCCAAAACTTGAATTTATATTGTTGATCATGTCTAGGATGCTTGTAGGGATGCATCAGCAATAATTTCAAGTTTTTCTTTTACTTTTTCCTCCTTTAGGGCTTGAATCTTTGCAAGGGCTCTTTTGAGCTTGGCCCTTGCAATCTTGTTTCATAAGGCATAATGCCTTGCCATCTTCTTTTGGAGGTCAAGGTCTTTCTTGGTCTTCTCCAACTCAACCTCTAAGTGTACATTTGATAGCTTTAGCCAAGGTTCCTGATCATAGTATATTTCCATGGCAAGAAGCTCACTTGGAGTGAGCTGCTATAATAAGGCTATCTCTTGCTCGTTTTCCTTGGCTAGAGCCTTTTTCAAGCCAATTGTCCTTGGCCTCCTCCTAGGAAGTTGTTCTTACTCTTCTTCAATGTTATCATGAGTGCCCAAGCCCTCATCTAGCTTTTCCTTTGTCCTTACAGCCTCTTTCCGAGCTCTGATAGCTTTGACCTCATAAATGGCATTCTCTGTCTCCAGCTGCTTGTTTTCCACCTCAAATAAGTTGATCACATTATTGGCCCTACCAATATTGTTTTGTAGGTCTTTAATATGAGCATATTTTCTCTTGAGTAGCATGCTAGTTGTTAGTTTCAATCTAGTCATACTGCCATCAGTGATCAAAATCGGTCTTTTTCATTTGCATATTAGGAGTCCCATACCATAAATTTTGACCATTCCATTAGGTCATGAATTTATTGATGGTGGTGCCTTTTCATTAGTTTTCTCTCATGTGAAACTTGTTGATTCTCATCTCTATGGTCATGAGTCACTTTAACTCTGTGAGTCATATTAGTAGGTCATAAGGTTGGTCTCATTAGGTTCTAGGGTCTTATCATGGTCAAATAAATGAGTAAAATGTCAATAAATATCAGAAAGGTCATGAGGAAGTCAATAAACTCAAATTCACCACACCTCGAAAGATCAAAGAAATGTTTTATTCATTTTGATGTAATTTTCACCTAAAAACCATGTTTTGAGGTGAAAACATGATACTTTTCTTTTATTATCATCTTTTATGTAATTTTATGTCATCATATGTAATAAGTCACACTTCCAAAGCTGCGATCTCCACAAAGTCACCACACTTCCTTTCAGAGATGTCCTCCACCGCATTTTCAGTGTCAAATCATGTTCTAAGTATGTCCATCAAATAGAGCCCGGAAATAGCTTTCAAACGGTATATTATGCTCTCAAAATTGACTCCTGGATTGAAATTTATGCCTAAGTGAATAAAGCTCCCCTATACCCTAAACCAAACCCCTTTTCCCTTTAGAAAAACATAAAAATTGTTTTAGTTTTGTTTAAAGGGAAATATTCCCATTATCCCTTCAGCTTATCCATACGCTCCATTGCACCTATTCCAATCGCATTGGAGTTTTTGTGCTTTGTTCCCAAAATATCCAACCCTCTGATCCTCGATTGCGATTATACCATCGCATAGCATATTTCAAACGCTCCATTATATGTTGCATCCCCTTCCTCCCCTCCGATTCCGATTGCAATTGTGATTTGAACCCCACCACCTTTCCCTTCACCTCTTATATCCAAAAGGGGTCTTTACGTCATTTAAGGCATCATTTCATTTACATGGTTTCAAGAGAATTTTTATTAAATGTTGGTTTTCTTCGAAGGACAAAGAAAGGAAACAGTCAAAGGGCCGAGAGCTAATTATGAGACAGAAACTTCTACAGTAGCAGGAAAATAAGGATCTTCTCTTCAGAGTGATTATTTTTCATTCATATAGCGTATCAGTGAATCTACCAAAGTGGTCAAATGTATTGATGTTCCTTATTTTCAGGGGCAGATTGTTGGTTGTCTTTCCTATGTTTGGATTTTAGCTCCTTTTTCTATGGATCTATTTCCCACATTTATGGTCTATTTAATATAATTTTTCATTCATTTGTAGTCAGTCTAGAAGTTAGGAAGTAAGGGAATAGTGTGGAAATCAAAGAGGATGCTCTGCTCTCCATTGTAACAGTTTGACAGGGAATTAATAAGATATGCAGCTCTGATTTGTGGGATCCATGTGGTATTAATTTTAGCATTTTTTCTCTCCATTGTTTTCATATGTAAAATTTTCATGTTCACCATTCATTCATAAACATATCTGGTCGAATGCTTTCAAGATAGATAGGTAGAATCCATTTTTTATGCTCTGCCTTGGGAAATCATTCAATATTTTATGTTTTCTTCTATTTGAAAAGGATCCATCTCCTATGCCCTTTTCAGCTCCTCACCACTCTTTCCACTCCATCATTATTTAAAATTAATTGCTAAAATTTCCTGCCTACCTTGCCCCATGAAATAACTTGTATCCCTGATTTAATTCCCCGATTCAAACTATCCCATTTGTTCCATACATCCCTGAAAAATTCATTTCATTTAAACATTTCCTATTATTATACCTAGCCTAAAATCAGTTCATAATTGTACTTTGTTGAAATATCTTTTCATGGAGAGAGCCCTCTCCTAGCCTTGTAGGGCTAGCTACAAGGTTGAGCATGGTTTAAAGGTTACCCTGATTTTCCTTTTTCAGCCTAAGGTTCAGATCAGGTGATAAAATTTCTAGCGACCATACTGGGGAACGATCTAATTGTCTTCGAACTCATGTTCTCGACACTTAAATTTAATGTGTTTATTTTGTTTTGAAGAAAGTCAAATAGAGGCCCTGAAGAGGAGAAAAATCATAGTCAGGCCCTGTGTAAATGAAGAGTATTCAAACCTCTGTCTAAGGTTAAACCCAGGTTGTATAGAACGCTAAGATTATTTAGAATCTCTGTTGTTGAAGTAAAAAGATTTGTTCTGTTACCGATGGAATAATATTAGTGGGACCCAGCCATTGAGTTAATGCGAGGATTTAAGTGCCAAAATACAGTGAAAACTCGAGTTAAGCGCAGTTCATTTACCAGAAGTGGGTTTCAGAAAGAAATACCGCCTTTATCGTGCCGCTTTTGGCCCGAAGCGAAACCACGCCAAAAAATGCGATCCAACAATATTTGGGCATGTCATCTCCCAAATACCACCCATATCACACAAATTTCATGTGGTAACCCTCAGCCTTTCAAAAAACATGACATTGACAAGGATCGTTCGATCTGGAGAATGTTAGATCTGACGACAATCGCGCAGTGAAGTGCACGAGCGATAAATTGAGGTATGGTCTGGTGGTTTTACATTATTAAGTGTTTATTTAATTCATAAAAAGGTGAATAATGGATGTGTGGGGCCTCGTTGAATGAAATGTATGTCGCATTGGTAGAATAAATGGGTTTAGTGATATAAGTTCGAAGGTTGGTGGTTCTTAAAGGAATAGGGCCATTGTTATAACATATTGATATTATGACCGGAGTGGTAAGGTCGCTTAAGTGTTTTTAATGTGTTCCCCTATATCACCTTAAAATTTAAAGATTTTTTTGAGAGCTTTGAATATTATTGCAAGGATAACATTGTTAAGGGAATTTTGGAGGGGAATACAATTACAAACACTTTTTCCAAAGATCCACAGTCATAATATATTTGTGGTATCAGAGCATAAAGACGGATCACCCCAGTAATATTTTCCTTGTAAATTCCTGGACTCTGGATGATGAGGTTCAGAGTTTGCTAGGCTGAAATAAAATTTTGTAAAGTAGAAATTTCACCACACTAGATTCAAGAAGATACACAAGGGCCAATCCAGATCCAAATCCTCCCCCTGTGTTTGAGAATCCTAATATCATTCCAAGGATTGTTAGAAGAAAATAAGGATCACTAAGTCCTAGACCTATCTTCAGATCCCACACTTGGCCCAGTGAGTGGTTGTTTTTAGAAGACCTCTCTTTTGATGAGTGTTTTGAGCTTTCTTTGTTTAGAAGTAAGTCTAAAAGTGCACTTGATAACACAGTTTTAGATCCAGAATTTCTTGTAGATCTTGACGTTCAAAGGGAAAATACATCAATTGATGATTATATTTTGAATTCCCCTAAGTCATCTATCATTGTAACTAATATCCCAAAGCCTTCAGAGTCATCAGGAACAACATTTCCTCCTCCTAATTCATCAGCATCATCAGCATTCCCATCAGGCAATTCTCAGCTTTCATCTCCTCCATCAACACCTCCCTTAAATCCTAGTAGCACAAACACTGTTTTAAATCCACCTCGAGTCATGGCTGCTGGCTATGCACCCCTGGTTTTACCTCAGGTTTTGAATGATGTGCCTGCTGATTACCAAAGTAAAATTCCTATCTTTGATGCCACTCAAAGCATCACAGCCCACCAACATGTTGATAAGACGAATGAATTTTTTGATCTTCATGAGGTAGAGGCAGAGAATGTAACCACAAGGTTGTTTGTCCAAATTTTTGGAGGTGAAGTTAGAAAGTGGTTCAGAGCCTTACCAGCAGGCTCTATCTGCACTTTGCAGGAGTTGCATACATAATTCTTAGACTAATGGGAGGTAAAGAATAACCCACTCCAAATTTTGTCTGAATATGAGAATATTAAAAGAAATGTGGGTGAAACTGTACAGGATTATTTTCTAAGATTCAATGTTGTATATAATGCTATTCCGGCTAACCTGAAACCTCTTGTGGGATTAGCCTTGCTCAAATTTCCAGATGGTTTCGATGCTGATATGGCATATCAGCTACGAGAAAGAGATCCTTCCACTCTTGAAGACATGCAGAAGATAGTTGTGAGTGTAGAATCTAATTTGCTGGCTAGAAGAGCACGGACGTGGGCTGAAAAGAGAGTCATTGTGAAAGAAGAAGCATCTCCTTCGGATAGCAAGATGGACACTTTGATCTGAACAGTCGAAAGGATGGTTGATCGGCTAACAATTTTAGAAAGACCTGAAGCACAAATAAAGAATCTGAATCTCAAAGGTCAGCAGCCACAATTCATAATTAAACAAAGAGAGTAGAGAACACAGGACCAAGCACCTCCACAACAACAGAAAGATGCAGAAGTTAGCCAAGACAAAGTAGAGAAAGAAGAAAAATTTCAGCATCTAGAAGAAGAAGAAGAAGGCCTATGGAGCATGGGCTTTGATGGAGTTGTTGGTAAGGACGGTGCTGGTATAGGAATATGGATTCGGAGCCCTATTTTCTAGCCTGAAAAGGTTCCTAGTAATGTTAGAGTATGTGCTTATAAGTTGGCTTTTGACTGCTCTAACAATGAAGTAGAGTATGAAGCTTTGATTGCAAGTCTGAAAATTTTGAAGAAGTTAAATGCAAAGAGGATTTTTGTACATGGATATTCAGAGCTGATAATCAAACAGGTCAAAGGAGAGTACCAAGCTAAGAATCCGTGATTGAGGGCATACAGAAATGCAGTCCTGGACATCTTGAGGACATTTTCTGAGTACACTTTGATAGAAGAACCCAGAATGCAGAATATTATTGATAATTCTCTTGCCACTACTGCAAGCAACTTGAAGATTCTGATGAACTCCAGCAACAAGTTTGAGATTTATGTCAAACATAGGCTTGCTATTCCTGAAAATTTAAGGTATTGGAAAGTGTTTTGGGATGACAATGAAATCAATGCTTTTTTGTAGAGTGAAGGAAAAATCAAGGATACTCCCATAGAAGGTGATTGGGAAGTTGATGATCAAGAAATTGAAGCAAATCAGATGGACATAGTGCAGCTGAAAGAAAATGTAATTCCTAGATGTCTCATATCTTTAGAGGAGCTTTTTTATTAGGATGATGTTGCAAAGAAACCAGGCTTGGTGCCTACTAAGAAAGGAGTTGAAGATGTGAATCTTGGGATAGCTGACAAGCCCAATATTGTGAAGTTATCAAAAGCATTATCCCCTAAGGTAAAGGAACAGTATGTTAAATTAATTTCTGAATTTTCTGATGTGTTTTCATGGGATTATTTAGATTTGAAGGTATATGACAGGAATATAATTCATCATACTATTCCCATCAAGTCAGATTAGAAGCCATTTAGATAAAAGCTTAGAAGAATCAATCTGAAGCTGTTGTCATCCATTGAAAAAGAGGTAAACAGATTGTATAAAGCTGGTATCATAGTTCCAATTATATTTTCTAACTGGATTTCAAATTTGGTCCTGGTACGTAAGAAGACAGGAGAGCTAAGGTTGTGCATAGATTTTCGGAATCTAAATAAAGCATCCTTAAAGGATAATTATCCACTTCCAAAGATGGACCATATTCTGCAGAGAGTAGTTGGAGCATCAAGGATTTCACTACTCAATGTCTACTCAGGCTATAATCAGATCTTCGTGCATGAGAAAGATGAAGACAAAACTGCCTTCACAACACCCTGGGGAACCTTCCAGTATGCCAAAATTCCATTTGCACTGTAGAATGGTAGAGCCACTTTCCAACGAGCAATGGACATTTCTTTTGCCAATGAAAAGGATGTTTTTCTTGTTGTTTATTTGGATGATTTGATAGTTTTTTTTGGTTCTGATGATGAGCATTTTCACCATTTGAAGGTTGTGTTCCAGCGATATAGGAAGTTTGGGATTTTTCTCAATCCAAGGAAGAGTCTTTTTGCCATGGATGAAGGCAAGTTGCTAGGGCATATCATCTCTAAATATGGTATCCGCATCGATCCTTCAAGAGTGGAGGCAATTCAGCACATAGACCTTCCACGAAACAAAAAGGAGATTCAAGCATTCAATGGTAATATGAACTTCTTGTGCAAATTTATACCCAATTTGGTTGAACATTTAAGAGAAGTGACTAACATGTTAAAGAAAGATAACACTGTCAAATGGAGTGAGGAAGATATCGAGTCATTTAATCTGGTAAATTTTGCTCTGTCCAATGCCCCAGTCTTGATTAGTCCCGACTATACTCAATATTTTATTATCTTTTCATTTTCATCGGAGCATACTATGGCTGCGATTTTGATGCAAAAGAGAGATCAGATTGAAAAGCCAATAGCATTTTTCAGTAGGACTATTAGAGATGTTGCTTTGCGGTATAATATTATTAAGAAAAAAGCATTGGCCCTTATAAAATCATTGAAGGATTTTAGAGTCTATATTCTGCATTCACATACTATAGCATATGTTCCTAATGCAGCAATAAAAGATGTCTTGATGCAAACTGATCCAGAAGGTCGAAGAGGTAAGTGGATAGCAGCTATGTTGGAGTATGATGTGGAGATCAAACCCACCAAGTTGATCAAAGGACAAGGTTTGGCAAAGCTAATGGCCCAATCAAATCTGCGTGCCCTGGATATAAACCTCATAACAGTAATGTCAGAAGATGAGGATGAAGTTTTTCTTGTTCTAGTTTCAGATATTTTCCTACAATCCCTATGGTATTGAGATATTGTTTATGTTCTTCAGCATCTTTCACCACCTCCAGGAATGTCTAACAGCAAAGGTAGATCACTAAAAATTCAGTCTTCTAAATATTGTATTTTAAATAGTGCTCTTTATTGGAAAGATCCAGGAGGTGTTCTGCTTAATTGTTTGGTTGAAGAAGAGGCTCAGAAGGTAATGCATGACTTTCACAAGGGTGATTGTGGTGGTCATTTGTTTTGGAAGACTACAGCTAAATTTTTTTTGAGAGAAGGATATTATTGGCCCACTTTATTTTTAGATTTTTATAAAACAGTGATGAGTTGTCATGAATGTCAAATTTTCCAAGGGAAGAAGAAATTGCTTCCTCTTCCTTTGAAACCAGTTTCAGTAAATGCTCCCTTTCAGCAGTGGGGAATCGATTTCATAGGAGAAATCCATCTCGCATCATCAGCGCAGCATCGATGGATCTTGAGTGGGATAGATTACTTCACTAAATGGATCGAGGCCGTCCCAGCAAGGAAAGCTACAGATACGGTAATTATTCAATTCCTAGAATCGAATATTTTATCTCGTTTTGGCTGCCCTCACAAAATTATAATAGATAACGCAACAACGTTCAAATCTAAGAAGATGGTGGAGTTCTGTGACAAATATAATATTGTGTTGGGCCATTCAACAGCGTACTACCCACAAGGCAACGGCCTGGCAGAATCATAAATCTTTGATAAACATAATCAAGAAAATGTTGGAGGAAAACAAAATAAATTCGCATCGAAAGCTCATCAACGCATTGTGGGCAGACAGAGTTAGCAGCAAGAAATCCATAGGTATGTCACCTTTTGAAATGTTTTATGGTACTGATGTTTTCTTTCCCACATCACTTACAGTTCCAGTCATGAGATTATTGCAAGAAGTTGGTAGTGAAGACGATGAAAATCAGCGAAGAATCAATCAGATGATCCACCTTCAGCAAACAAGAGAGGAAGTGTCATAGAATGCTATTCAGTTGTAGGAGAAGATAAAGAAGATCGATAACTGAAATACCAAAGTAGAGAAGTTTCAGTTAGATGATGTGGTGTTGAGATGGGATGCAAGAAATGAGGATAAAGGGAAGCATGGTAATTTCGACAACTTGTGGAAAGGACCATACAAGATTTCAGCATACATGGGACAGAATGCTTTCTTGCTTTTAGAGATGGATGACCAAGATTTCCCTAGAGCAGAAGTGAATGGTAGGCTTTTGAAGCACTACAATTGTTGAAGATAGTGGATCAGAAACTATGTCACCATCATTGTATATACCATGTTATTTTTGGTCATATTTCAAGTACATAGTCATTGAAGTTTGGGGCCCGAGGTGAAGGCTATAAAACTTAAATGACATGTGTAAAGTTTGGTTTTGTTTTAGTTTTAAGTCTTAGTAGTGAGTCAGAGTCAGTTTGAATTGTGTCAGTTTTTAGTGTTTTTGACTCCATGCCCAATCGATAAGGCTACTTGGTCTATAGTGTTCTTGGCACCTCCAAAGAGCTACGATCCCCATTGGAGCCAATGTTAGTGTCATTCTAGTCATACTGCCATCAGTGATCAAAATCGCTCTTTTGAATTTGCATATTAGGATTCCCATACCATAAATTTTTACCATTCCATTAGGTCATGCATTCATTGATGGTGGTGGTTTTTCATTAGTTTTCCCTCATGTGAAACTTGCTAATTCTCCTCTCTATGGTCATGAGTCACTTTCACTCTGTGAGTCATATTAGTAGGTCATAAGGTTGGTCTCATTAGGTTCTAGGGTCTCATCATGGTCAAATAAGTGAGTAAAATGTCAATAAATATCAGTAGGGTC
Source organism: Pinus albicaulis (assembly GCA_034641835.2). NCBI lineage: Eukaryota > Viridiplantae > Streptophyta > Pinopsida > Pinales > Pinaceae > Pinus > Pinus albicaulis. The sequence goes on along the minus strand of CM076579.1, from coordinate 767,918,644 downwards.
ATGAGGAAGTCAATAAACTCAAAGTCACAGCACCTCGGAAGATCAAAGAAACGTTTTATTCAGTTTGATGTAATTTTCACCTCATACTTTTCTTGTATTATCATCTTTTATGTAATTTTATGTCATCATATGTAATAAGTCACACTTCAGAAGCTGTGATCTCCACAAAGTCACCACCCTGCCTTTCAGAGACGTCCTCCACTGCATTTTCAGTGTTAAATCATGTTCTAAGTATGTCCATCAGATAGAGCCCAGAAAGAGCTTTCAAATGGTATATTATACTCTCAAAACTGACTCCTGGATTGAAATTTATGCCTAAGTGAATAAATCTCCCCTATATCCTAAACCAAACCCCTTTTCCCTTTAGAAAAGCATAAAACTTGTTTTAGCTTTGTTTAAAGCGAATTCTTCCCATTATCCCTTCAGCTTATAAGTTCGCTCCATTGCAACTATTCCAATCACATCGGAGTTTTTGTGTCTTATTCCAAAAATATCCAACCCTCCGATCCCCGATTGCGATTATACCATCGCATCCCATGTTTCAAACGCTCCATTATATTTTGCATCCCCTTCCTCCCCTCCGATTCCGATTGCGATTTCGATTTGAACCCCACCACCTTTCCCTTCACTTCTTATATCCAAAAAGGGTTTTTACGTCATTTAATGCATAATTTCATTTCCATGGTTTCAAGAGCATTTTTATTAAAGGTTGGTTTTCTTTGAAGGACAAAAAAAGGAAACAGTCAAAGGGCCAAGAGCTAATTATGAGACAAAAACTTCTACAGCAGCAGGAAAATAGGGATCTTCTCTTTAGATTGCCTATTTTTCATTCATCCAGCGTATTAGTGAATCTGCCAAAGTGGTCAAATGTATTGTTGTTCCTTATTTTCAGGGGCATATTGTTGGTTCTCTTTCCTATGTTCGGATTTCAACTCCTTTTTCTATGGATCTATTTCTCACATTTCTGGTCTATTTAAGGTAATTTTTCAATCATGTGTAGTCAGTCTAGAAGTCAGGAAGTAAGGGAATAGTGTGGAAATCAAAGAGGACGCTCTGCACTCCATTATAACAGTTTGACAGGGAATTAATAAGATATGCAGCTCTGATTTGTGGGATCCATGTGGTATTAATTTTAGCATTTGTTCTCTCCTTTTTTTTCATATGTAAAATTTTCATGTTCACCATTCATTCATAAATATCTCTGGTCGAATGCTTTCAAGATATAAAGGTAGAATCCATTTTTTATGCTCTACCTTGAGAAATCATTCAATATTTTATGTTTTCTTCTATTTGAAAAGGATCCATCTCCTATGCCCTTTTCAGCTCCTCGCCAGTATTTCCATTCCATCATTATTTAAACTTAATTGTTAAAATTTCCTGCCTACCTTGCCCCATGAAATAACCTGTATCCCTGATTTAATTCCCCGATTCAAACTGTCCCATTTGTTCCATACATCCCTGAAAAATTCATTTCATTTAAACATTTTCCATTATTATACCTAGCTTAAAATTAGTTGATAATTGTACTTTGTTGAAATATCTTTTCACGGAGAGAGCCCTCTCCTGATCTTGTAGGGCTAGCTACAAGGCTGAGCATGGTTTAAAGGTTACCCTGATTTGCCTTTTTCAGCCTGAGGTTCAGATCAGGTGATAACACTAGTGATCCTCTCCTCATTTTCATCATCACTTTCAAGGTGAATAAGTTTAAATTCTTGTTCAGTCTCATGTTTGTCTTCTTCTTCTTCATCAATGACCTTTTCCTTACCTTTGTCAAGATGCTTGGTTGATGCAGAAGGCATGGCCCCTTACCTCTTAAGGGAAGAAAATGCATGACTGTTTCTCCTTTGGTAGGTTAAAGGAAAAGGTTCTATGTTACTCATCTTTGTGCCACTTATTTCACTTCCATTATTGCTACCATCATGACTGCTATTTGAATCGGTATCATCATTGCTCTCATGGCTCTTTGACCCACTAACATCATCCTTATTGCTCTCTGCCTCATTGCCCTCCATTTCACTGATATGTGCCTCACTTCCCTCACTTCTCTTTTCTTCACTAATTAATTTCTCATTGTTTGACTCCTCATTTCCATCTTCCTCACTATTTTCTGCCTCTTTTCCTTCTTCATCGTTTGATGCACTAGTACCATGAGATGATGGTGAGGGATTGTGTAAAGGTGATGAAGGAGGAGGATCATCATGATGTGAAGGACTGTGAGTGGATGGTGAGGTGGAGGAGTCATCATGAAGTGAGGGAATGTGAGTGGATGGAGGAATGGGTGGATGGGACATCTTGTTGTTGATGGGCTTGTGGAGAAGTAAACACTTCATTAGCAATGAAGGTCTCCTATGGAATACCCTTCTGCTATATTTGGTGCATGACAATCATTTTGATAAGAGAGTGATGAAAGAGGCTTTGTATCTGTTGAGGATAGTCTCTCTTTTTTATAATATAGGACATTTTTCAAATGCTTCTGTAGAGGTAATAGGGTATGAGTATCATCCTCACCCTATTAAAGTGCATAAGCAGTCTAATGTGATAGGAGTAAATGCGAGAGAATCTTCCTTCACATGTGAAATATTTCATGATAATTATCATCATAGGTGCATATCTATCAAGAAAATGTGAGAAAGGAAAGATGGATTTGTTGTAGTCTTTGTATCTAGGCTTTAGGTAGGGTTAAAAGTAGCTCATGTCTATGTTGCCCTACTTGAACCATTTCTCACCCACACTTGGTATTCCAGTGGCATTGGCAATAGCATCTGGAGATAGCTCAAAGGTGACCCCTGCAAGGTTAACTTGCTTTTCATGAAAGTTAATGATGAAAATTCTAGTCATCTGAGGGTGTTTTTGTACCTGTTGTACCTTCTCACAAAAATTAAAGCATCCCACATGCTTGAAACATGAAACAAGAAGGGGAGATGTCATTAGCTCCCTTGTGTTGGGGGGTTCAAATATATTGATTTTTCCACCTTTGTGCTCATTCCTCCTTGACATTTGAGCCTCTCCACCACTGCCACTGTCCTCTCCCTCTTGTGACATTTTGAAAAACTTTGTTTTGCCAACTAGGACTAAATGTGAATTTTAGATGAAAGAGGATAATAGAATGGCATCATTTGCAATGTAGGGGGTGAATGAATGAGTGTTATGACCAACTTAGACGAATGAAAACCTTCACAGCACCCTAATTTATCCTTGTCATGACTGATACTCTTTATAAGCAGATGGAATGAGATTCGACAGTGATGTCAAGTTTAAGCCTTAAGGTAGCCTCTTATAGTTTCAATTTATTTCCATTAAATGATGAAAAAATGCTTGAAAATGGGATGATGATCTGTACTTACCCCTAACAGTGCTTGGAGAACCCTTGGTGATGACTTGAAGAAAATTTGAGGTGGTTTGAGTGTTGATAGGGTTTATGAACCCTTCTTATCCAAGCGCACAACGCTAAGTCTGAGAGCGCAGTGCTCAATCCCAGGTGCACAATGCCTTTAAAAATGAACACAAGCTGAGTTGCGAGCAAGGGGGCAGCACTCAACTAGGTGCGCAGCGTGCAGTGCCTTTGTAAAATGTATGGGAAAAAAAGTCTAGGTGCGCAATGCCCAACAAATTTACCCAATTTTAACTTGAAAATTCCTGAATTTTCTTCTTCTAAGCATCCTTGATCACTTGAAATGCAACAATGAGTATTTTGAAATATAGGATGAGCTTTTATAGACTTGGGAACTTTAATTAAACCTTTGAAAACCCACTTCTTAATGTTTAATTCCTTTTTCTTTTTCACTTATGTCTTTTAACACTTTTGTTTGCAGGTGACTGAAATCAATTTGAGGTGGCTCTTCCTTTCGCTTCTTGAGGCATAATGACTTCAATTTTTACAATCTTTGTGACTTAGCCCCATAGAAACTTCTTCATATTCTTGTGTAATTTCCACATGAAGCTCAACTTAACCTTTTAACCTTTTTCACTAATTTTGTTACACTGTTAGCATGTAAGTTGATAAAAATGATGAGTTTTACCTTTCTTTTGGTCATGGAGGCATGAAAAATTAACCTTGGAAACTTTGGGTGATTGCACACAGTAGCATCTTCAAAACCTTCCTTTTTCTTGAACCATGGAGTTAATCACATCATTTCACCTTCTTTGGCCACTTTCCCAAAAACCTAGGATTTTGGGGTGTTTTAAGACAATCATCAGTGTTGTCTTCTAAGTTCTCTATAGCCCTTTCAAGTTCATTCATTTCTATCTAGTTCACCTCACCATTTCCCCTATTTCATCAATCGTTTTGACAGACTTTATTCATGTTTGGTTTGGTGTTCCTCCTCCGTGGTCATTCTGCAATTGATCCCTGTTTGGCACTCTACTTGGATCATCAAGGCTTGAAACCCTAATTCTCCTAAAGGAAAAATTGTTTCCATTTCTTCTGATGCAAGTTGTCTTCACTTAGGAATAGACCATCTACCTTATCAATACCTTCTGTTGGTGGAAAATTCAATACTCCTATAGAATTATCAAATTTTTTCCATTTCCTCTTGTGCAGACTCTGAAACTAAAGGATAGTCTTCTTTGGAAACTCTTTAGGTCTCTCTTGAATAACCTTGTCTCAACATTTCAATACATTTGAACCAGATTCTAGTAAAGAAAAATAGTGTCTGAAACAAAAATGATGACCTTGGAACATATGAAACCCTAATTGACCTAGTGGGAGGGTTCTTTGACCTAACCTTGACTGAAATTGGCTTGGAGGCTTCAAGTGAGAAACAGGGTATTTGTCAAAGTGTTGTATTGAAGATCCAAAATCCAATGTACTTGATTTATCTAAAGAGCCTACAGAGATAGTTTTGAGACCATGAATGCTTGAGGACCTTGGAGAACATGGGAAAGGGTAGGCTATAGGAAATTATAGAGAGAAAATGAAGTTATGGATAGGGGGAAAAGTAGGCCAATGAGGCTATAGGCAGAGAAGGAGACTGAAAATTATAGGTATAAGCTTAGGAGGAGTTTGTAGGAGTGATAGGGTAACCATGAAAAGGCAAACTGATAGAATAGTGAAAAAGTTTCTATTAGGATAATGAGGGCAGTGAGATTTCTAAAACTCACAATATTTCAAGGAATGTTGTTTTTAGAAATATAGAACCAATCTATAGTCATCTACAAATAGCGAAAAATACTGATGACTAGCAGTGGCTCAACTTAGGGAGGGCAGCTCCTTTTTAGGAGGTGTCCAAAACCTTAGAGTTCAAATCTCTGAGTTTTGAAGATTAGTACCTTACTTGTACCTAGCAGACCTCTTTTTCTTCTCTTGTCGATTCACTCATGTTCTTTTGAAGCTATGATCTCAAAATCTGAAAAGACATGATTACTTCAATATCAGTTCTACCTACCGATCATACTTTGCCTAACATTTTTTCTTCACTTGGGTGCATTTGGATTAGCAAACCCTTGATATAATTTTTTATTTTGAAAGCATAAAAACTATCTACTTCTAACCTTATCACTTACAAGAGCTTATATTAGGCTGATGAACTCTTTATTATCTACCTACTCTACTTATCTGTCAAGGTTAAGCAGTTTGATAGACTTTCATTCTCTAAGCTACCAACATGAAATTTAAAACATAATCAAACCAAGGTTGAGCAATCTAATTTTTCATGGGCTGTGGCATTTTGGACAAGCTGCACACAGACTTTATTTTTATATAAGTGAAACTAGAAACTTTAGGGCTAATAATATGGAATTTGTTACCTATCCCTATCTTTCTCTTTTGGTTCAGATTTGAGCATTGAAACCAAATGTATTTTCCTAATCTAATCTACTGATAAGCCAAGTTTACATGGTTTGGAAAATCTTGTTATACTAACCTACTAGCAGAAATTTAAAACATGTTCAATCATGATTAGGCTAGATGACTGAACAAGTATTTCTTTCTCAAGTAGTGGCATTTAGACTTGCACACTTTCAGCAATACTCTTTTTTGGTATGGGGCTGTACCTGTTCTTTTTACCTGCCCTCTTTTTCTTTTTCTTTTTTTTTCTTTTTTTTTTTCTGATCTTTCATCAAGCAATGTTATGTACAATGAATGAAGATTCAAACTAGTAATTTCTAACAAAAATAGTGTTTGAGCATCATGTCATTGACAGGACCTCCAAATAACTCTGTTCCATCCATCTCTTGCAGAAAGAATGGATTCTTACCTCTTACTGAATGGATTATGTATGGACCCTTCCATATATTTTCGAATTTTCCATGCTCACCTTTGTCCTCTCTCCTTGAATCCCACTTTAGCACCTTGTCTCCAATTTGGAAATCATTTTCCTTGGTCCTTCTATCAAATATCTTCCTGATGTTCTCTTGTTCTGTTATAAACTTCTTCCCTTGATTGTTGCAAATGAATGGTTTGGTTCAGCCTCCTTTGTATGTCATTCTCCTCTGATTGTACCTCTTGGAGAAGCTTCATCACCATAACTCCCAAGGATTTTACACTAGTTGATAGGGAGACATGTTAATAGATTTCTTTCTTGTTAATCTGTCAGCCCATAGTGCATGCACCAGTTTGCTATTCCATGAATTTTTGTTCTCTTCCAACAACTTCTTGATGATGTTCACCAAAATTTTATTAGAGGACTCAGCCAACCCATTACCTTGGGGGTAATAAGCTGTAGAATGCCCTAGTGTGATGTGATACTTGTAGAAAAAGTCCACCATTCTCTTCGACTTAAATGCAGCAACATTATCGGTGATGATCTTTTTAGGACAATTGAATCTGGACAAGATGTTTGTTTCAAGGAATTTGATGATTACTAAGTCAGTTGCATTCCTCAAATGGATGGCTTATATCCATTTGGTGAAATAGTCAGTGGTAGTGAGGATTCACTTGTGTTGGACATATGAGGCAGGTTGGATTTCTCCAATGAAATCTAAACCCCACTATTGAAAAGGAGTTTCAACACTGATAGGGTGCAAAAGCAAAGGCAATAGTTTTCTCTTTCCATCAAAGATTTGGCATTTATGGAAAGTCATTACTAGCTTGTGGATATCAGGGAAAAGATTATGCCAATAGAAACCAGCTCTAAGGATTTTGTTGGTAGTGTTTTTCCAGTAGAGATGACCTCCATACTCTCCTTCATGAAACTCATGCATGATTCTATCTGCATCATCTTCAAGTAAAAATTTAAGCAAGATATCAACAGAATTTTTCCAATACAAAGCTCTATTTAGAATGTAGAAATTTACAGCCTTTAGTTTCAAGAATCTAGATTTTGTTTTGGACAAAGAAGGAGGAGCATTTAGATTAAAAATCATGTACAATATATCAGCATACCAGAGTGAGTTCATAAATGCTTCTTCAATTGGTGGAGTCGCTAGTTCCTCTTGTTCATCCAAGGAATGTATCATGTTTATGTCTAGTGCTTGAAAGTTTTCATCAGCCATGAGTTTGGAAAATCCTTGTCCTTTGATTAGTTTAGCGGGTCTAATTTCTAGATCATATTCTAAGATGACAGCAATCCACTTACCCCTTTTACCATCAGGATCTTGATTCAGTATGTCCTTAACAACTGTATGTGGAACGACATGTGAATGCAAGATGTAAACTCTGAAATATTTTAAGGCTTTGATTAAGGCAAAGGCTTGTTTCTTTTTTAGATCAGCATTCTAAAACTAAAATATGATCATATTGCTAAGCTTATTTGCAATACCCATCTATCCTAGTCTAACTTGTAGGCACATTTTAACTAGGTGAACTCCCTTATCTAATGCATCCAATCAAGTAAGTGACTAGATGATTGATTTTCATTTAGCACTTTAGGTATGCTAAAAAAACAAAAAAGGCCACTCCCATCTTACTTGCTTTTGAACATCAGCGCTCAAAATCTTCTTCACACACTGCAACAGACTGTTCTTGGAATTTTTTACTCCTTCTCTATATGTCTCTAAGAAGCCAAACAAAAGAATCTTTGAATAGCATCTGGTCTCAAGAATTTAAACAGTAATTCGCATCCAAGACTCTTTTTTTCTCCACTTTGTTAAGCTTGGGATTCTTTTGAGAAAGAAACTCCACCTCTTCTTCATGATAATATGATTTGGCAGCCTCATAATGTTTTGCTATGTTGTTCTCTAGTATGCCTGATAAGCTTTGACTAAGTGGAATGTATTCTTCTTACAGGCCTTTGTTAGGGTCATTTTATGGTAATAGGTCCTCTTGAGGAGGTATCACAACATCAATATTAACCTTTTCTACATTTCCTGTGTGAGAAAGTGCATTAGTGCATAAGTCAGCAGTATAACAAATAGAAAGATCTTATTTATATAAAATTTTAGAGGTTGACTGTATGTTTAGGATATGATTTATTTCTTCATTACTTAAAGGGGGAGGCATTTTCCTTTTTCCTTGGACAGAACTATGATGTTTCTCTCCCTTTTGTGACTGATCATAAGGCTGAATGTATTCTTGAGCCTCACACAAAAGAGATGAAGAATCATCACTTGTCTTTTTAGAGAGATATTGTGGATATTTCTTTATTTCCTAATTGATTTCATCCTCAACCAATTCCTTTTGGTTTTCATGATGGTTGACTTGAGTATGAAATGCATGAATTTCTGCTAATAGATCCTCAAGATGCCAACTTCCCAAATCTTCATCGATGATTACAAGGTGTTGTAAGAGATATTCAGATTGATCACAACAATTTTTAGCTAATGATAAAGATGGACAATTTTATTTATAATGCTCATAAAATACCTTGTGGAAATCCTTTAAAGTAAACAAACTACCAGGGTCTAGGCCTTCATACCATTCCCTTGCGTTACCTTATAATTTCCCCATGAACATTTTAATGAGGTAGTCCTCATGCCATTCAAATTTTAACTTCCATGTATGTATATGAAATTTGATGAGATGTAACAAGGGGTCATAAATTTTTTCATCTTGAAACATAGGAAGGTTTTTGTCCCAATTTATTTGAGGCATTTTATGTGGGAATCAAGGGGTGTGATCTCTATTCATTAGAGCATACTTGTGTAGTATCCTTGGATTCATCTTTGTCAATTGGTCAGAGGAAAGGGCTGCCGCATCTTTGTAACCAATCTAGATTCTTCTACCAGTGGAGTCTTTTAGGTCTATTTAGATTTGTGGAGTCGCCAAGTGGAAGACTTCAACTTTGTTGTCCACCATCAACAACTGGGTATTTTGTAAGTTTTTAGGGTTTTCAGGTAGGGAACTTGCTTCGTGGATAGGTCTTATAACAATTGAGTTTTTAGATCTAGGAGACTTCCTAAGGATGCTTTCAGTATTGTCAACTATTGTAGGAGGGTTTGGGTTAGGATGGGATCTGGTGCAAATTTTTCTAAAAGCCAGAATTGGGACCCAATAGATCAGAATAGGTTGAGAGTTTATAACAGTTTTGAAAAATAAACCTAATCAGTAAGAATATTGAATTCACACAGTATGTGACTGGGCTTTATAGTGTTAGGACTGATTGATACGTTCCCAGAGGAGTCTGTGAGAAACAGTGGGGTCAACAAGGCTACTGAAGACTAGTGGAGTCACCAGGTGGATGATGCTTAATGTTTTTAGGATGTACTTGTTGTCCACCATCAACAACTAAATACCAATCTAAAGATGTTTTTGGGTTTTCTAAGTTCTTTATGTAACACTAATCTTTTCAATGAGTGTTCTATAATATGATCACTATGGTGCTAGTATGATGAATCAACCAGATATAACTCTTGGCTCAACACTTGATTTATCTAATTCTTGACAGGGGATTTGTGAGTTCTTAAGTAATGTATAAGCTTGTTACTTACTCAGATTCACCAAAAGAGTCACCATTATGTTAGGTGGCGAGTCAACTGGATACTATTTATAGGGGTTTTCTGAGGTCTTAGTAATACATAGGTTGTTACTCACTCAGATCTATTTAAGTTAAGTTGTTACTCACTCAGATCCCCAGTGGAGTCACCATTATGTTAGTCTTTTCTGTTGTCTTTTTAAGAATGTTTTCAGGTGTCTTTTTAGAAAAAAATTCTGGTTTGTTCTTCCTACGGGTGTCCTAAGTTTTCCTACTTCAGAGGTCGTATTGCCTGTGAACCTCCATGATAGCATTTTAAAATCCTATCTTGTATTCCTCCGAATCCTCATAGGTCTTTTCAGTTTGGTTTGAGGAAAATAGACCTTTTTCCTCTTCTATGAGAAAAACATCACCCTCATTATCAGAGCCTATTAGATTTACATGGTTTTCTTCCAGCTCTTTAGTCTCTCTCTCCTCTTCATCTACATAGTTTTCTTGGAAAGGAGGTTTGATTTGTTGGTCATTGTCTCTTTGTCTGATTTGAGGAGGGTCTCTTCTAAATTTTTGGTTTCTATTTTTGTTTTCAGGATTTGCCTTGTTTTCCCTAGGGGGTGCTCTTTCATTCAAATTGATTTTCTCCATCATCCTTTCCATTACCCGAACTAGGTTTTCAATTTTAGCATCAGATGTGGAGGCCATGGTTTCCTCTTTGTATGTAACCTTCTTCTCTGCTCTTAATCTAGCCCTTTTAGCATTTAGGTTGGCTTCTACACTTACTTCTCCTCTTTGCATGTCTTCTAAGGTTTTGGGATCTCTTTCTCTTAATTGATAACAAATGTCTGGATCAAATCCATCAGGAAATTTTCTAAGGCCAAGCCTTGCGGGGCTTTCATGTGGGGAGGGAGTGCATTATATACACTATTGAACTTAGTGCAGTAGTATTGGACACTCTCCCCAACATTTCTCTTAAGGTTTTCATATTCTGATAGAATCTAAAGAGGATTTTTCTTAGTCTCCCATTTGTTTATGAATGTTTGATAAAGGGAAGGTAGGTCATTAATGCTATTAGGAGTTAAGTTTTTGAACCATTTATTTTCTTATCCTCCTAAACTTTGGGAAAATATTCTCATTTTTATGGTCTCCTCTTCTATTTCTTGGTAGTCAAATGCATCATTCATCTTATCTACATGTTGTTGGGCAGTAGTAGAGTCAGAGCCAGTGAAGTGAGGGATTTTAGGCTGGTAGTCTTGAGGCATGGACAGTAAAGGTTGAGGTAGTACTGGAGGGGCATACCATGCTTCCATGAGAGGAGGTGGTGGAATCCAAGGAGGATTTACAAGATGGGGGTTTTTGAGAGGTGGTGGAGGATGAAATGGAGTGGTTTGCATAGTGGATGTGTGAATGGGGGTGGCAGATGTACTTGGACCAGTAAGCTGAGACTGAGTAGATTTGAAACGAAAGGAGCCAAATTTTTGGAGAAGCTGAAAAATCAGGAGGAGTGGAAGGAAAGGCTTCTCTACTAAGACTCTCCTGCAATTCTGCCTGCTCAAGCTCTGTCCAGTCTATCCCAATTTGAGACTTAGCTATGAATAGGGTTTTTCTATGGTGTAAGTCAAATTGAGGATCTTGCAAGGTAGTGAGGTTTTCAAGGACAAAAATTTCTTTGTGAATGGGTCTAACAATAGTTGAATCTTCAGCCCTAGAATTTTTCCACAAGATCCTTTTTGGGTCATCAACTATGGTAGGAGGGTTTGGGTTAGGGTGAGATCTGGTGCTTATCCTTTATGAAGCCATATTTTAGAGACAAAATGAAAAGAGGCTGAAAGTTTATGAGAGTTTTTGAAAAGCGAGCCTATTTGTAGGGTATTAAGTTCACACAGTGAGTGACTCAGTTTTACATTGTTATGAATGATTAGTGAATTCCCACGGGATTCTGTGATAAATGGTGGGGTCAACAGGGCTACTAAAGACCAACGGAGTCACCAGGTGGATTATGTTTACTGTTTAGAGGATGTACTTCTTGTCCACCATCAAAAACTAAAATCCAATCTAAGGATGTTTTTGGGTTTTCTGAGTTATTTATGTAACACTAAGCTTTTCAATGTGTTCTCTAGTATGGTCAACATGGTGCTAGTATGATGAATCAACCAGATACAACTATTGGATTCACACTTGATTTGTCTAAGTCTTGACAGGGGATTTGTGATTTCTTAAGGAATGTCTAAGCTTGCTACTGACTCAGATTCCCCAGTGGAGTCACCATTATTATGTGAGGTGGTGATTCAACTAGATACCATTGACAGGGGTTTTCTGAGGTTTTAAGGAGTACATAGGATGTTACTGACTCAGAGACCCTAGTGGAGTTGCCATTACGTTAGGTCCCTGTAATTTTTCAAATTGGAAAGACCAAATTGAACAAGGGTAACATCAAACCAATCTTTGGATCCCTAGGACCTATCCTTCTTGGACTCAGAGAGGGCTCTCTCTATGTTTTTGTGAAAGATGTAAACTTGATTGATTTTAGGGTTTTGATTTTAGGCTAGTTATAAGGATTATGGTTTGTTTGTTTGTTTTGATTGGTTGGGTAAGTTTTCAAGAAGAACAGATAGGGTGAGAGAAAGAAAATCCATTGGGCTATGGGGTCTGTAAAAGGTGTGAAAACGTGCAACAATATTTTAAGGGTGTTTTATAGGTAAAATTAGCAAAGCCAAATGGATCCTTTAGATAAAATGAGTATGGGATGACAGTAATTTATGAAATAGGAAAAAATAAAGGGAAATCAAGAATCCTTTAAATATACTTAAAACAAGGAAAGCTTTCAAGACTATAGTTTAGTAAGACTAAAGAGAAAATAAGAATTCTTCAGTTAGACTTCACTAGGAAGACCTAAAAACAACAATCAAGTAACCCTAGAGATCAGTTAAGAATTATCTAAGTATTACTTTCAGACAAAGAGAGTATTTAAGATATCAGTTCAGTGAAATTAAAGAGCATTTAAGAATTCTTTAATCAAACCTAGTAGAAGAAAAAATTTAAATGACAATAATCATACAAACTTAAGGTGCCTTCAACAACAAATATTAAGCTAATATTTATGCTCTGCCATAAGAGAAATTAATGAAAAATATGAGAACATAAGGAGACAAATGTAAGACAAGAAAAAAATCACCATTGACAAATTTTATGTATCCAATAAATGTTCTTGGTCCATTGTTATTTAGTCCAACAGCATGTTACAAAGCTCCAAAGCAAAACTTCCTTCCAACTCCAAGTCTATGAGATATCTAGCTTAGCAAACTATTAACAAACAACAACTACAATGAGGCCTCCATGTAGTATTTAACTTGAAAAGGAGGACCAAAACCATAGCTAGGTTTCCAAAATTTCATTAGTTACATCATAAATTCCATTTTTGTCCAATGAGACCATGCAAGGCCCAAGGCACAAATATCTAACTTAATAAATGAAAAAATAACTTCTAACATAACTCCTCAGCTAACTTTGGAGTGATTTTCCTCAAAAACCCTCAAAATTTATTTTTCATTAACATCTCTTTTGTTGACTTTCTGGCAAGGGTGAAATGCCAAGGCCAAGGGCGCAGCGCTAACACTAGGAAAATAGCATGTTTTGTAGCTAAGATTTGGAGGCCTTCCCGGTGTCCAAATGAGGTCCATGATAGCTCATTAGAAAAAATTGCATGTATACATTCCAAAACGGCCTTTATGTTTCTGATTGGTGTCCATTTTCCTAGTGAAAAACCACTTCTCCCAAGACTGCTCAGGGCGTAGTGCCAGCTCTGAAAATAGGGCAGAAAGTTGATTTTCTGCATGTTTTTGGCACTTTTGGAGTACCAATTTTGCTCCAAATGAGATGAAATTTTGTGAGGGTGATGTTCTTCACCAGATGAAAAAAAAATGAAAATTTTTCCTGCACTGGGTGCCCCAAAAAAGAGCACAGCACCAGTGGCACTATGCGCTTGGCCCTTCAAAATAGTCAAAAACTCAAAAAACTGAAAAATGTGCCAAAACTTAAATTTATCTTGTTGATCGTGTCTGGGATGCTTGTAGGGATGCATCGGCAAGAATTTCAAGTTTTTATTTGTATTTTTCCTCCTTTAGGGCTTGAATCTTTGTAAGGGCTCTTTTGAGCTTGGTGCTTGCAATCTTATTTCGTAAGGCATAATGCCTTTCCATCTTCTTTTGGAAGTCAAGGTCTTTCTTGGTCTTCTCCAACTCACCCTCTAAGTGTAAATTTTCTCTCTCTATCTAAGGTTCCCGATCATAGTCTATTTCCATGGTGAGTAGCTTGAGTGAGATGCTCTGCCAATTCTATCTCTTGCTTTTTTTCCTTGGCTAGAGCCTTTTTCAAGCCAATTTTCCTTGGCCTCCTCCTAGGAAGTTTTTCTTCCTCTTCTTCAGTGTTATCATGAGTGCCCAAGACCTCATCTAGCTTTGCCTTTTTCCTTGTAGTGTATTTCTAAGCTCTGATAGCTTTGACCTCATAGATGGCCTTCTCTATCTCTAGTTGCTTGTTTTCCACCTCAAAGAAGTTGATCACATTCTTGGCCCTACTAAGATTGGTTTTTAGGTCTTTAATCTGAGCATCTTTGCTCTTGAGCAACATGCTAGTGATCCTCTCTTCATTGTCATCATCACTTTCAAGGTGAATAAGTTTAAATTCTTGTTCAATCTCATTTTTTTCTTCTTATTCTTCATCAATTACCTTTTCCTTACCTTTGTCAAGATTCTTGGTTGATGCAGAAGGCATGGCCCCTTGCCCCTTAAGGGAAGCAAACACATGCCTATTTCCCCTTTGGTAGGTTAAGGGAAAAGATTTTATGTTACTCATCTCTATGCCACTTGTTTCATTTCCATCATGACTAATATCTACATTGGTATCATCACTACTCTCATGGCTCTTTGACCCACTTCCATCATCCTTACTGCTCCTTGCCTCATTACCCTTTGTTTCACTGATATGTGCCTCACTGCCCTCACTTCTATTTTCTTCACTAATTGATTTCTCATCGTTTGATGCCTCATTTCCATCTTCCTCACTATTTTATGCCTCATTTCCTTCTTCATTGTTTGATCTCGTACCATGAGATGATGGTGAGGGATTCTGTAAAGGTGATGAAGGAGGAGGATCGTCATGATGTGAAGGACTGTGAGTGGATGGTGAGGTGGAGGAGTCATCATGAGGTGAGGGAATGTGAGTGGATGTAGGAATGGGTGGATGAGAAGAGGAAGGGACATATTGTTGCTGATGGGCTTCTGGAGAAGTAAACACCTCATTAGCAATGAAGGTCTCCCATGGAATACCCTTCTGTTGTAGTTGGTGCATGACAATAATTTAGATAAGAGAGTTATTAAAGAGGATTTGCATCTGGTGAGGATAGTCTCTCTTTTGTAAAATATAGGACATTTTTTCAATGCTTCTGTAGAGGTAATAGGGTATGAGTAGCATCCTCACCCTAGTAAAGTGAATAAGCAGTTTGATGTGATAGGAGTAAATTCGGGAGAATATTCCTTCACATGTGAAATATTTCATGATAATTCTCATCATAGGTGCATATATATCAAGAAAATGTGAGAAAGAAAAGATGGATTTGTTGAGGTCTTTGTATCTAGGCTTTAGGTAGGGTTCAAAGTAGCTCATGTCTAGGTTGGCCTGCTTGAACCATTTCTCACCCACACTTGGTATCCCAGTGGCATTAGAAATAGAATCTGCAGATAGCGCAAAGGTGACCCGTGCAAGGTTAATTTTTTTTTCATGCAAGTTAATGATGAAAATTCTGGTCAGCTCATGGTTGTTTTGTACCTTCTGTACCTTCTCACAAAAATCAAAGAATCCCTCATGATTGAAACATGAAACAGTAAGCGGAGATGCCATTAGCTCCCTTGTGTTGGGGTGTTCAAATATATTGATTTTTTTACCTTTGTGCTCATGCCTCCTTGGAATTTGAGCCTCTCCACCACTGCCATTGTCCTCTCCCTCTTGTGACATTTTGAAAAACTCTGTTTTTCCAACTATGACTAAATGTGAATTTGAGATGAAATAGGGTAATAGAATGGTAGCCTTTGCATTGTAGGGGTTGAATGAATGAGTGTTATGACCAACCTAAATGAATGAGAACCTTCACAACACCCTAATTTACCCTTGTCTTGACTGATACTTTTTATAAGCATATGGAATGAGGTTCAACAATGATTTCATGTTTAAGCCTTAGGGTAGCCTCTTAGGGTTTCAATTTCTTTCCATTAAATGATGACAAAATGCTTGAAAATGGGATGATGTTCTGTACTTACCCCTACCAGTTCTTGGAGAACCCTTGGTGATGACTTGAAGCAAATTTGAGGTGTTTTGAGTGTTGATAGGGTTTATGAACCCTTCCTATCCAAGCATGCAACACTCAATCCTAGGCGCGCAGTGCCTTTAAAAATGAACAGGAGATTAGTTTCGGTAAAGGGCATAGCGCTCAGCCACACCTGCAGTGCTCAGTTCCAGGTGCACGGTGCCTTTGTAAAATGTATGGGAGAAAAAGGCTAGGGGTGAAGTGCCCAATTACAGGCGTGCAGCGCCAGTCTGAGCACGCAACGCTAGACAAATTTGCCCAATTTTAACTTTTAAATTCCCAAATTTTCTTCTCTTGATCATCCTTGATCACTTGAAATGAAACAATGAGTCTTTTGAAATACAATATGACCTTTTATAGACTTGGGAACTTTAATTAAACCTTTGAAAACCCACTTCCTAATGTTTAAGTCCTTTTTCTTTTTCATTGATGTATTTTAACACTTTTGATTGCAGGTGACTGAAATCAATTTTAGGTGGATTTTCCTTTTGCTTCTTGAGGCATGATGACTTCACTTTTGACAACCTTTGTGACTTAGCCCCATAACAACTTCTTCAAATTCTTGTGTAATTTCCACCATGAAGCTCAACTTAACCTTTTTACCTTTTTCACTAATGTTCTTACACTGTTAGCATGCAGGTTGATAAAAATGATGAATTTTACCTTTCTTTTGGTCATGGAGGCATGAAAAATTCACCTTGGAAACTTTGGGTGATTTCACACAGTAGCATCTTCAAAACCCTCCTTTTTCTTGCACCATGGAGTTCATCATGTCATTTCACATTTTCTAGCCACTTTCCCAAAAACCTAGGTGTTTGGGGTGTTTTAAAGCAATCATCAGTGTTGTCTTCTATGTTCTCTATAGCCCTTTCAAGTTCATTCATTTATGTCAAGGTCACCTCACCTTTTCCCCTATTTCATAAATCTTTATGACATACTTTCTTCATGTTTGGTTTTGTGTGCCTCCTCAATGGTCATTCTGCAATTGATCACTGTTTGGCACTCTATTTGGACCATCAAGGCTTGAAACCCTAATTATCCTAAAGACCAAATGGTTTCCCTTTCTTCTGATGCAAGTTGTCTTCACTTAGGAATAGAATATCTACCTTATCAATACCTTCTGCTGATGGAAACTTCAACACTCATGCAAAAGTGCCAAATTTTGTGCATTTCCTCATGTGCGGACTCTGAAACTGAAGGATAGTCTTCTTTGGAAACTCTTTAGGTTTGTCTTGAATAATCCTGTCTCAACATTTCAATACATATGAACCAGATTCTAACAAATAAAAATAGTGTCTAAAACAAAAATGATGACCTTGGAACATATGAAACCCTAATTGACCTAGTGGGAGGGTTCTTTCACCTAACCTTGACTAAAATTGGCTTGGAGGCTTCAAGTGAGAAATAGGGTATTTGTCAAATTGTTGTATGAAGATCCAAAATCCAATGTATTTGATTTATCTAAAGAGCCTACAGAGATAGTTTTGATACCATCACTTCTTGAGGACCCTTGAGAACATGGGAAAGGGTAGGCTATAGGAAACTCTAGAGGGAAAGTGAAGTTATGGATAGGGGCAAAAAGTAGGCCAATGAGGCATTAGGCAGAGAAGGAGACTAAAAATTATAGGTATAAGCTTAGGAAGAGTTTGTAAGAGTGATAGGGTAACCATAGAAAGGAAAACTGATAGAATAGTGAAAAATTTTCTATTAGGATAATGAAGTCAGTGAGATTTCTGAAACTCACAATATTTCAATGAATGTTGTTTTCAGAAATCTAGAGCCAATCTATAGTCATCTACAAATAGTGAAAAATACTGATGACTAACAGGAAACAAAGTTTCCTGACATAGAGCCATATATGTGTGAAGCCGCGTGGTACACCACATTATGGCATTCCTCCGTCCCCGCGCACTTCATGGAAAACTATTTTTTTTGGGACTTTTTCGATGCCTCCAAATTTTAGGCGATTCAATCCAAACTGAGGTTTCTCCAACTTTGTATGAATGTTACAAGTTTATTACGGATTTTAAGGCCACATTCCACAACATTTACATCTGCGCGAAGGGCACAGTTGAATGAATTTGTTACAAATTTATGTATCTCATCACCAAGGATGATTTACTACGCCTCATTGTAGAGTGGTTTCCATCTTGGCTGGAGCCACGCACCATAGAGGGTACATCTACATCTATTTTTAAGAATCCCACCAAGCCTCGCATGGGTACACAAACTACTAAGAAGACCATAGGTGCAGAGCCCACACCGATTACAACTGGTGAAGCAATTGACTTGGAAACAGACAGTGCATGTGAGAGAAATGGTGTTGGGCTCAAGGAAATTGAGGAAAAGGTGGAAGTAAGGACTTCCAGGGGAACAAAGCGCAATTCTCAAACTACGAGAGGATCATGGAAGAAGCACAAAGGCTCTAAAGCCACTGGAGAAGAATAAATGGCACTGACAGAGGATAATTTCAATGAGATAGCCAACATGGTCATGACAAAAACTAAGTTTATGTGGGAAAGCCTAGAAGCGCAATGCAAGGTTGTGCTCGATGGGGTGCATATTGGCATCAAAGAGCTGAAATTTCAAGCAAGCGTTGCCCAAGCAAGACAGTTACAAGCGAGCGTGTCTATTGTTGGTGCGTAGCCCATCAAAATAGTTGTGCCTTCATCAAGAGAAGCCTGCTTGGTTTACATCCCTAAAAAATCCCTCCGATTCGAATCCCCGCTGCTACACGTGTAGCTCAAAGCCTGCTGGGAAATAAATATTGATTTGACTGGTTACCTGCAGGGAAATTATATATGGTCCACAACATGATTGTGGATGGGTTGCATTTTTTGGAAGCTCGAGCCTACCATGACATCACTGAAGCAAAAAAACACGTGGTTGACCTCGATAAAAAGCAGCAGAGTACCAAAGAATCATGACGAGCAGCCGAGGCTCAGCGTGCTACACTTAAAGAAAATATCAACCAAGTTTGTAGTGATGTGCCAACACTCCCTGCCACAGCCGCCCCAGTAGAGAAATTAGAAGGGTTGGCTACTGCACTAAAGGAATCACGTACAGAAGTTCAAATTGTTCAGGAAGAATTTGAACACTAGATCATCAATCTTCATCTGAAGTTGCAGTCAGAAACCCCACTAGAAGTCAAAGCTCAAAGGGTTGCAGAGGTAAAATAAGCTACAAATAGCATCATTTCTGCAGTGACACACTGCGGTCAGTTATTGGATGAAGCCATGGGTGTATGGACTTCAGTTCAGACTGAATCAATGGTCTAGCAACTGCGTAATGAGTTGCGCATCAAGGAGAAACATTTTTCTGATATTAGGATGGCAATGCCTACCATCACGATTTCACAGTGCCTCGCCCGCCTACAGGAGGGTTGGGTACTTTAGACTAAAATCAAGGACTTGTGCCGAAGGGAATAGTTTCTTGAAGAAAGGATGAAGCCATGTGTCAAGGAGGCCCTAAAAATATCGAAAACATTGGATGGCACACTGAAGACCCTTTAGTAGAATCAACGAAGTATTGAACTTGCTACTGAAGGGCCCACTATAGAAAATTCGATAACTGAAGTGCAGGGAGTTGTTGCGCAAAGCCTTGAGGTGTTGTTGCCACCGAAAAATTATGTCATTGCACTCCAAGAAAAAATGGAGTCGACCCCACGGTGCCCCGAGACGAGTCATAGGTTTTTTTTGGGGGCGTATTGGAGCGGGGTCCCCTAGGGAAAATTTTGAGTAACTTTTTATATGTATTTTTGGATATGTGTGCTACGCAAAAAAGATCAAGAGGCTTTGGGGCAAGTTGAAGTCCCTGTTTTATGTAAATGGGCTATAACGATAAATTGTGGGTCTCAAACCATGGTTTGAGAGCATAGTATCTGCATGCTAGATGAATATAAATAGAGATATATCAAGTCAAGGAATAAATCAATAGATGATTTTTTCGATCCAAGTGTTTATGCTTTTGCGATACATTTTTGTAAGTCTCTAGCTATGTGCGTGGAGACCTAGTCCTGGCTATGTGCACGGAAGGATAATTGTAAGGGTAAGGTTTGATTGTACTGAATTGCTTTGAATCTAATACAAAGACAGTTTTTGGCGAAGCAAATGAGTTAGCTATGATATATGTGTACTATTATTTCTTTGAGATCGCTTTAATTTTGTTATGATTAATTAGATCTGTGTGATTAAATCTGTTCTTTATGCATGAGTATATTTTTATGGTTAAGTACATGAGTATCTATGCTACTTTATTTCACATTGCGAAGATTTGACTCTATTATTATATATCTATGATGAAGTTTCTCTGTGATACATATTTTATATGCATTATCTGTATTTACGACGAGCTGATCTGATAAGTATTGATTTATATATGTGTCCATATGTTTCAAATATACAATAAGTTATGTTATAAACATGTTTAGGGTGACCACATCAATTTCTTCCTCAGGGTGAAAAAACCTAGTTCCAGAACCCCCCACACTACTTTGGGTGAGACTTTTATCTACACAAGCAGGTCATTGCCGAAAGGGCCAATAGTTGGAGGGTTTGTTGGTTGCACGATGAAATATGAACATGGGCCAAGACCCCTCAAGCCAACATATGTGTATTTAAGAAATATTTCTATCGCTTAAAGAAATCCCCCAGGGCTTGGTATTCTCACATTAACAAATACTTAGTAAAATTGGGAATAACAAGGAGCAGTGTTGATCCAAACCTATACTTCAAAGTTGTACAAGGTATGTCAATGATTTTGGTATTATATGTTAATGATATATTTTTGACAGGTAATGAACCTTTGATTATTTAGTGTAAGAGGGATATTTCCTGTAAATTTGAAATGAAAGACCTTGGGATGATGCACTTATTTTTGGGCCTGAAGGTTTGGCAACGAATTGGTGAAATTATTCTCTCCCAAGTGAAGTATGTTGTAAATCTATTGGAAAGGTTTGGAATAGTAGAGTGAAAATCCGTGACCATTCCCATGGAGATGAACTTCAAGAAAATATATGGTGATGAAGTTGGATCTGATTTATTTGATCCATTTGATTATTTTCAGTTGATTGGAGAATTGATGTTCCTAGTGAAAAATCATCCTAATATTTTCTATTTTATAAAAAACTTGAGTCAATTCATGACCAAGCCTTTATGTAATCACTTGGTTGTTGCTAAACACATGCTTATATATCTACATGTGAAACTTAAATTTTCTCTTTTATATATTTATGGAAATATAAAGCTACATGGTTATGCGAATTTTGACTGGGTAGGCAACATTATTGGTAGAAAAATCACTTCAGGATGTTGTTTTAGTTTGGGATCCACCATTATCTATTGGATGAGCAAGAAACAAAAATCAGTTTCTCTCAATTCTGCTGAAGCTGAGTATATTGTTGCTATTTTAGCTAGTTGTGAAGTTATCTAGTTAAGAAAACTATTTGGAGAGTTATTCAAGAATTTCCTTGACACTACAATGATATTCGGTTATAATATGAGTGGGATTTTGTTGTCTCATAATCCTGTATTTCATTATAGATACAAGCACATTGAAATAATATTTCATTTCATTCAAGACACAGAGGAGCAGTGAGACTCCACCATATAAAGGTTGATGAGAAAATTTATTATATACTTACCAAAGCACTGCCAAAGTATAAATTTCTAGTCTTTATATATATGCTTGGATTAAGGGATGTAACCCTTCCAAGTATGGGACCTGGCTAATAAAGAACACTAAGATGTGTGCTCTCCCCCCTAGTTGAGCTCCTGGGATAAGAGACCTCTAATAAGGAGTATGCCCCAATCATGCATCTTGTTTCCCACCAATCTGGCCATTAGGTGTTGGATAATTGAGATAGGATTGTGATCCTTACCATTCATAGCAAGTAGTACCTCACTCAAGTTTGAAGATGTTATTGTTCTTGAATTATTATGGATTCTTAGTCTCATTGACTAAGTAGTGATTTCTTATTATTCATGAATAAGCAGTATTCATTTTGAGTGGTAGCATGAGTCTCCCCAATGGTATTTGTTCCATGTTGCAGCATGTGGCTCCCAGATGCCAGGTGGAAGCATATGGATCCCTGATGATATTTAGGCTAGGTTAGAGCTTGAGAGTCCACAATAATTATTTCTTAGCATTTATTTAGGTGAGCTTGGATTCAAGGTGTTAGTTGAGGCTCCCCTACCATGATTATTATTCTTTATATTCGAGAATGTTGAGAATGAACCATGATGATTTGAAAAGTATAATATTTTTGAGATTGTTGATGGAAATTCCTCCCTAGTTGAGAGTGTTAGAAAATTATATATTATAGAGAAATGGAACACATAAAAATATGCAGAAATAAAAATACAGAAATCATATAAAACAAGAGAGACACAGATATCTATGCTTCACCCAACGTGGGCTATGTCCACAGAGAAACAACTAGTCCTTCCTTTCTGTTATCCATCGAAATGAAGAGACACAACCTACACTAGATCTGTTGTAATATCATCTACTCTCTAACATAGTCCCAATTTATCTTTATCACTCAGAATACACACTCAAAAAACAACCACAATACAATTCCCTCATGTGAATCAAGGGGTTTCCTTCTAGGGAAAAAAACTCTAAATTAAGCATCACTTCTACCATCAGATCATCCACCTAATGAACGACCCAGATTGACTACAAAATTACAATATTTTACAAGGAAATTTTACATCTATTTTTATCTTCAGGGGCACTACCTATGAACCCCCATGTGGGGGGTTATATAGTCTTCCTAGTGTATCATTCGACTGAAACAAATACCTCCAAATTAGGATGATAATCAGGCTCCACAACCAACAATATCCCACATGGATACTGATTGTAGCAACTCCATCGTTGTTTTACTTGTTGGAAAATAACTCCACTTTGGACCTAATTTTTTCTCATCTTCATCATCATACTTGAAGACCAATTGAAACTAAGAAGAACCTCAGTTTCTCCCTGGTTACAACTTTTGTTAACATATCTGCAAGATTCTAGCTACTGTGTATCTTTTCCAGCTTGTATTGTACATCTTCCAATACTAACCGTACGAAATGGTACTTGAGTTGTATTTGTTTAGTCTTGTAATGAAATGTTTAGTTCTTTGCAAGATGAATGCCACTCTGGTTGTCACTGTATAACCTTCCCATCCCATGATTCTTACCCAATTCATCCATAAACCTTTGTAACCAAATCATTTCTTTACTAGACTATGTAGCAACAACATATTCAACTTTCGTTGTTGAAAGTGAAACAAGACTTTGCATTTTTGAAACCCAACTAACAGTTGTTCCACCTACAATAAATACATACCCTATAGTTCTCCTCCTGTTATCTCTATCACCTACCATATATGCATCAACATATCCTTGTAGAGCAATGTTTGAGCCACCAAATACCTCTGAAATACCTGAGAATCCATTTCACTGCCATCCAATATTATTTTCCTAGATTTTTCATGTACCTGCTTACAACTCCGACTGCATGTGCAATATCAAGCCTTGTGCACACCATTGCATACATTAAGCTTCCAACTGCTGATGCATATTTAACTTTAGACATATAATCTATTTATTCTTGGGTCTTGAGGTACATCTTCTAACTAAGTTTGAATTGGCTAGCCAAAGGTATACTAGCAGGTTTTTAATTTTTCATATTAAATATTTCCAACACCTTCTGTATGTACTCATTCTGATACAATGTTAATTCGTAATTTTTCCTGTCTCTAGTTATTTTCATACTAAGAATTTGTTTACAGCTCCCAAATCATTCATTTCAAATGAATTTACCAATTTTTCTTTGAGCACATTTCTTTTCTGAATGTTAGACCCTGAAAAAATCATGTCATCTACATACAATAACAATATAATATAGCTACCATAATTTTTCTTTTTAAGATAAACAAAATGATCAGAGTGACATCTAGTATAACCTTTTTCAGACATAAAGTTGCAAATTTTAGATACCATTGCATCAAAGCCTATTTTAAGCCATACAAGATCTTCCTCAACCCACACACTAATTTTTCCTTCCCTTGGACCTCACATCCTTATGTTTGTTGCATATAGATATCTTCCTCCAAATATCCATGGAGAAAGGTTGTCTTTACATATAACTATTCAAGATGTAAATCTTCTGCTGCTACAAGACTTAAAATAGTTCTGATTGAAGTCATTTTAACAACAGGAAAAAATATTTCATAAAATTCAATACCTTTCTTCTGTGAAAACCCCTTCACCAAAAGTCTAGCTTTGTACCTATTTTTTCCTCCATATTCTTCCTTCAATCTGTAAACCCATTTATTCTACAATATTTTTTTACCTGCAAGCAACCTCACTAAGTACCAAGTCTAGTTATGTACCAAGGATACCATCTCTTCTTCCATGGCTAGCTCCCACTTCTTCCTAGTTTCTACCTTCATTGCTTCTTCATAACAATTTGTTTCATCAGAATCAATCAACAATACATATTATAATGAAGGAGAGTATCAGTCAAGGGGCCTGCTTATGCTAGTAGATCTTATGACACCACATTTAGGTGTTTGAGGTGTTTTTTTTTGTTGTGGTAGTTTTTTTTGTTGTGGTTGTTGATTATTGTTATTTTCAGGAACGTTTACTTTTATGTTATCTCATCAAGCACTTTGTATTATTTGTTTTATTTATCCTGATTCTTTTCCTGCATTTGATCCTTATACAAGACCTTTTCGTTGAATATTACATCTTTACTCCTAATGATTTTGTGATTTTCATAATCATATAGGCGATAACCAAAATCATTACCACCATATACTTTGATTTTTCCTCAATATTTGTTCTATTTTATCTATTAATATGGACAAAGGCTTCACAACTAAAAGGCTTTAAAAAAGAGTAGTTTACCTTTTTATTTTTCCATGCCTCCTTTGGAATACCACCATCCAAGGAACTTGAAGGCCCTCTATTTATTAGATAAACACCAATATCTACATCATGTGCCAAAAATTGTAAAGGAAAACCTTCATGGAATTCCATGCACCTTTCACACTCCATGATTGTCCTATTCATCCTTTCTGACACGCCATTTTTCGATGGTGTTCCTAAAATTGGCTTCTCTTTGCGAATTCCATGCTTTGAACAATTTGTATCAAACTCTTTATTGGAATATTGACCTCTATTGTCTGATCTGAGAAACTTCAACTTCTTTCCTATCTCAATCTCAACCAAAGCTCTCCATTTATTGAAAGTATCAAATACATCGGATTTATTCTGAATACAATAAATCTAAGTTTTTCTAGTTGCATCATCAATAAAAGTAACATAATAACGAGATTCGTTGAGAGATGATACCTGAGAAGGTTCCCATATATCTGTATGCACAAGCTCTAATTTTTCACTCTTATTTTCTTTCACAACTCTAAGAAATATGACTCGCTTATGTTTTCCATAAATACAATTCACACAGAAGTCCACATCAATATGCTTCAAACTTGGCAACAAATTTCTTGAGTGAATAATCTTCATCCCCTTCTCACTCATGTGTTTGAGGCTATGATGCCATAACATTTCATCTTCCCCTGTGTATTTTAAAGAATTAACACAATTATAAATACCATTGCATAAATACAATGTAGCAACCTTTTCTCCTTTTTCTATTACCAGGGCTCCTTTGGTCACCTTCCAGGTTTTATCTGTAAAATTTGTCACACAACCTATTATCGCTCCTTAGTTTCCCAAGGCTGAGAAAAGAAACCAAAGTTGTAACCACATACAAAATTTTGACTTGGCATCTAACCCTACCAAATCAGAGAGGGATTTCTCTAAAATAAACCAAAATATGATTGGAATTATCAAGGTTTTAGGCTAGATATTTTTCACTTTAGTATTTTCATTTAATTTTTGTTGTATATGAAGCAATAGGTTTAGGAAGTAGGCCAAATATGTCAAAATATCAGTTGCATTCATTAATTAAGGAAGTATATATATAATCAAAGACACAAATGGGTTTTTCGTTGTAGTATGGTAATGAGCAAATCACTGTAGAAGAAAATAAGTTAGCATACATGCATGAATTCACTTATCTAGAAGGAAACCACTTAAATGCTAAATTCAAACAAAACATAACATTTAGATAATGATTCCTGTTTAAAAATTAATAGATTAAACATAATAAGAAGTGTAGATGGCTGCTATAAATATCTAACAATAAAATTCATAAAAAAAACTGGAGAAAAATAGTGCCACTAACCACAGCACATGAATCCCTTAAAAAGAGTTGCAACTCCCTATATTATTTCTCTGCAAAATGAGGTCCAATTCTCCCAAAAAGAATTAACTTAAAAACATCCAACCCCTGATTACATTACATTTCAGTCTCATATAGGATATGAACTCGAATTCATCCTAAGGAGGTTGAATTCCATCTTCAAAAGGTCAACTAAGCAGGTACATGCACCTATCCTATCTCTGCTAAAACCTAGGAGGTGTTAGAACAAACTTTCCTTCTTTATCATAACCATAAGAGCTTATCTCTCTATATATTCATGAAAATATATTTTACTATAGTAACCACTAATAAACCTACTGGACTTAGATAAAATCTTAGTTTAACCAATTACGTGCATCCAAAATGACTTTTACAAATTACAAAAGTAAAACTGTCTTTTTACTCATAAGTGTATCAGAAATGTAACAGAAGCACAGTGGAAGTTTGCATGCTAGTTTGGAGACCTTCCCTAATGAATTTTCTACTGCAAAAGACATGAATTGAAATATAAGGATATGTATTTGATGTCTTCATAGCCGATCCTGCTCAAAAATGAAGAAAATGACCTAAAAAACTGAAGTTTGTGCAAGGTATCCCAGAAGTGCAGCGAAACATAGGGGTCAAATATGAACTGATATCTATTTACCCATAGCACCTATTATAAAAATGGAAGATTTTTTTTCAAATAACGTTTTTTTTTAGAAAAACCTCTCTCAGTTTTTGGAAATTCATTTCCATTTTCTCAGAATCTGTGCCACAAAATAATGACTAAAACAGACAAGAAAAATTGGAGAATTTGATATTCTGAAATAGGCCTCTAAGAAATTTGAATATATCCCAATATATGATACCTATGTAGAAACTAAAGGGGTTTATTTTATTTGGGTCTGTCCTTAACAAAACCCTCTTTTTTTTCCAAAATTCATCTTCAATTGGAAGAAACCTCTTTTGAAAATGATAACAAAAACGGAGTCAAAAGAACAATGAATTTCAAAGGAGGGAAATGAGACGGAAGGGGATAGGAAATCTTGTACAAAAAATATGGGTAGTAGTTATGAGTGTTAGGGAAATAGTAGAAGTTGAATTTCTCAGAAACAACGAGAAAAAGGGGAGAAAAATGTCAAAACACGGACCTAGGGTAAAAGCGCAACAATTTTCTAGGGTTTTTGTGAAAATAAGGAAATGAAAGGATTCTGATGAGGGGAATGATGTGAAATTATCATTGAAGTATCATGGAGGGTTTGTGAACATCAAACTAAGGCCTTTGACTCCTCAATGAATCTATGAACAATGGAAGAAAGAAATCACAGCAAAAAACATTAGCAGTAGGTGAAAGTAACTTGATCTCTGAGGAAAGAAGGTGAAAGTATATTTGATAGGGTTTGAGTTACCTCATATGATGATCCCTAAAAACATTTGAAAATGAAAATGACACTTAGATACTCACTTAAGACATTTTTCCATGTGACTTGGAAAATTTTTCTAACATAGACCAAAATTTGACTTTTGACATCGATGAACTTGGATGATTAGCAAACTCTTGATTACTATGGAAAATGGGGCTCTAACATTGGCTCCAATGGGGATGATATATCCCTAGGAGGTTTCAAGAACACCATAGACCAGTTCACTTTGTTGATTGGGAAATGGAGTCACTGTCGCTACAATCCTCAAACTGAATCAAATCAAACTGAAAATTGAATTGTACATCATCAACTGCAAAATCTATTGGAAATTTACACTGAAAAGATGCTCAGAATGTCGAAATTATTCATCACACCTTACCTACTTTAACTGATCCATAACATGCTCACTCAAATGATACGAAATTTCTAATGAAGCCAAAAAAGGAGATGGTCACTCACTGAAATTCTACATACATCCTATGTAAGTACAAGAAATGATATACATGTAGGAAATTCACAATGAAAACTAAAACAAATATTTATGCTTGCAAACAAAACAACATTCACCTTCTCCAAATCCTGTAAAAGATTGCCCAACGGGTCTTGAAAATCATGAAACATTACCTCTTGTGAATCAGTAAGAGGAGAAAGGTAAACATTATTTCTAGTCAATGGTTATTCTCTTTCAGGATTGTTCTCTAAATGAATGACACCAGTTGTTCTATCATCCTACAAATCTGAAATTTCATGTATGAGTGTTTCTTCATGCAATTTTCGATTGAGATTTTGTGGGGTAGTATAATAACAAATTGTTTGAACAAGATCATTTTTAATACATTCTTCCATAATATGCATAGTAAGATGCAGCTCTACATTAGATACGTTTTCAATTTGACTTTATTTTGATACATTCTCACATTATTTAGAATAATAATGATTAAAAGGATGTAAAATATGCCTTTTTTCCAATAGTTCCTCAGAAGAAGCATAGAACATTTGACTATATATTTCTTCTTTTCCTTGCTGATTTAAAATCTGCTAAACAGGTTGATCATTATAGGAAACAAAAATTCTACTCATTACTTTCAAACTCAATGGATGAATAATGAATCTTGGGAATCTTAATGCAACCAACTCAGAATTAGGATATTCATCAAGGAGTAGAGATCAGCTAAAATTTCCATTATCGTATGTATCTTGATTTTTCTAAAGCTCTTTATCATCCAGGGTAGAATCCATGATCTTCTCATGGTGGTGAAAAGGGTTTTCATTAAAAGAATCCAATATTTCGTCATCCATAAAATCCTTATCGCCATAAAAACTCTCTAGATCTTGAATAAAATTCTCAAAGTGATCACAAAAATCCTCAATCAAAAGCAAAGAAGGATAGGATTCTCTATACTTCTCAAAAAACACTGAGTGAAAATATTTGAGAGAATAAATACAAGTAGGAGGCAACATTTCATACCAAAATTGTGCTATTTATTCTAATGTGATCGTGAAAATCTTCATTAAACAATATTCATGAAAATTAATCCTCATCTTACACACATACATATGAAATATTATTAAATGAAGTGTAGCATCATCACCTTTTCCATCTATGAATTTTGGCAAGTATGTTTGCCAATCTACCTAAGGCATACGATTTAGAAATCCTGGAACATAATCTCGATGCATAGGAGCATACCTTTTTCCATGTGACTTGGAAAAAAATTCTATCATAGACCAAAATTCTACTTTTGACTTCGATGAACTTGGAAGATTAGCAACTCTTTATTACTATGGAACATGGGATTCTAACAGAACCTTCACTGCCTAACTTCCCTGTTGAAATCAGATTTTACTTTAGATCTGGAACATGCCTTACCTCATTTAATAACCATTGGTTTCCGTAATTCTATTGCTGTAAAATAAATTTACCCATTCCAATGATTTTACAAGGTTTATCATCACCTAGGCAAACCTATCCAAAATCTCCTTGAACATAGTCATGAAAATGTTTCTTATCGGGTGTGGCATGGAATAAGGCCCTTGAATCTACCACCTAGGAATCAATAACATTTTCTAAATATATAATCAAAGCATCTTGCAACACATCACATGTCACATTCGCTTCATGACCTTTTTCTTGTTGTGCGTCCCCTTCTTTTCCCTTCCGATACTTACAATATTTCTTCAGGTGCCCTTTCTTCTTCTATTTACAGCACACTATCCTTGATATGGACTTGGATGTACTTTTCCTTGACTTATTTTGATATCCTGGGATCTTTCCTCTTTCAATTTTTCTTCCCCTAGTCTCTGCACTCAAATAATTACCTAATGTCTCATCAGAGATTTTTCATCTCATTTCCTCACTAAGGATCATGGCACCAACAACATCATCAAACTTTAAAGTACTAGATCCAGAGACAAAGTTATTAATGGCCATAACTAAACCATTCCAACTTTCTAGCGATAAGCATAGAAATAATAGATCCCTAAATTCAACATCAAATTTTACCCCTACAAAACTTAACTGACTGGTAACCGTATTATATTAATTTAAATGGTCAGCACCATATACACCTTTCGACATTTTCATATGAAATAAGTGTTTCATAGGAAATACCTTATTTGAGGATGAGGGTTTTTCATATATTTTGGCCAATGTCATCATTAAACCCTCTGTTTACATTTTCTTCGAAATATTAAAGGTTATCGACGCCACGAGGCATATCCCACATATTGTACCAATTTCCTTTCTTTCGAGAATATTCCATTCTGCATCTGTCATACTCAACGACTTCTTTGTTTTTCCACTTAATGGTAGGTACATATCTTTCTGATATAGATAATATTCCATATGCATCTTCCACGGTGGGTAGTTTTGGTCGTTAAATTTATTGGCCCTAAACCTATCATCTTTTGCCATTACTCCCACTCGAACTGAGAATCCTTCTTTCCTGCGAGTTTATCAGCCAAATATACCTTCAACTCTAATACTAGTTGTTACAAAAATATATATTTCAGAGAAATGGAACTCATAAAAATATGTGAAAATACAAAAACATAAAACATATAAAACAAGAAATACAGAGATATATGTGGTTCAACCGACTTGGGCTACATCCACGAAGAAACAATAATTCATTCCTTTCTATTATCCATAAAAATCAAGAGACAAAACCTACAATAGATCCGTTGTAATATCCTCTACTCTTTCACATAGTCCCCCTTTCTATTTCTTGCTCAGAATACACACTCAACCCACATCCAAATACAATTCTCTCATGTGAATTGAGGGGTTTCCTTCTAGGGGAAAACCCATAAATAAAACATAACTTCTATCATCATATCATCCGCCTAATGAATGACCCAGATTGACTACGAAATTAAAATATTTTACAAGGCAATTCTACATATGTTTTTAGCTTCGGGGGCATTTCCCCCAGCTGGGGGGGATAACCCCCACCCCTTGAACCCTCGCTAGAGGGGAGGGGGAGGACAAGTCCCACTCCCACCGCACCTGCCACCGCCACCCCCCCCCCCTCCCCCCCGCGTCAAGGGGTGTATAGTATTCCTAGGGTATACATCCAACTTAAAAAAAATACCTCTAATGGCAGGATGATAATTAGGCTCCACACCCAACGGAGAGGGAGTGTTGAATTTTGTGCAACTAAGGGAGAAATTTCCCTAGAAAAACACTCTATGAGTTAACCTCTTTCGCCCCTCAAGAGAATTATTTATCAAGTGCATTATTTTACAAGTGTGAAATTTATTTTAAAATTATTTTATAAAGTTATTTTTACATGTGTAAAGTAAAATCACTTAAGTGATCTAATTCGGCATGTGCAAAAATGGATCATTGTAGGAGCTTCCAAAAACCTAATTCTAGTTAGGGATTTTGTCTCAAAGATTCCTTTATATTGAAGAGAATCCTTCATTTGCAACACATCGAGTTCTCTATCTCTTTCTTTGCTGATATAGCTCTCACATTGGTGATTAAACCCTCACATCAGAAATTTATCTCTCTTATTGTTAGTATATCTATTTTAGATTTGCAGAACTATTATAGATTTGCAGATCTCTAATTCTCAATGGCAGATCTCTTATCATCATTGGTAGATCTCTTATTATCAGTGGTAGACCTACGATTATCAGTGGAAAATCTCTTATCATCATTGGTCCGATCTCTTTTGCATTGGTGATAAATCACTTTCATTAGTATTTTTATCTCTCTCATTGTTAGTATATTTATTGGAAGCTTGTTATTTTGTTTCATCTTTGACAAATATAGTGGAGATTTATCTCTCGCATTTTTGGATATTTCTTTCTTTAATTATTGTTTGGCATATTTTGTATTATTGGCAAGATCTCTATCTTGTATTATCCTTAGTGGCAGATCTCCCTTGTATCACTTCTTGCATATCTCGTATTACAAGTCTCATCCTCTCGCACCTGGAGGATATTTGCTTATTATTTGTGTCTAGATCATCTTATTGTGAAGGTGTATTTTCTTGGACTTATAGCACACATATGGAGAATTGTCCATCTCATTCATGAAAGCTAATCTTCTTCTTACACTTGCAATTCTAAAGCTCAGTTTAAATTCATTAACACTCTTATTGAAGAACAATATTTGGAAGATATATTTCTCATATCTGTGGCTATATCACTTTAGAGTAAATTCTTGTTTTCTTAACTCATATTGAGGCTTATATTTAATCTGTTGGAAAACCTATTGTAGGTCTCTTATTCACAATTATAATAATTTTTGAAGGATTGAAGGATCTATTATTCTACATTTGTGATCAGATCTCACACTTCATAATATTTTTCCTAGTTTGAAAAGGGGTAATGTTGTTGCCATTGAGAAAAGGGTTTGTCCTATGCTTATGTATCTTTTCTTAACATTTGATGAAGATCTAATAGAAGAATATTCTTAAATGGTTTTCCCCCACAGTGGGGTTTTTCCATTGTCTTGGAAGAAATATTTTATCTTACAGTTCATTGATTGTCTTCTATATGGGTATTATTTATTTTTCACTTAAAGGATGAAGATATAAGATAATTAATTTCAAAATTGAAAAATTTAACATTTGCAACATGCTACCTTCATGAATTATTTAACTCTATTTCCTAATTTCATCCCCATTGTAAATCCTAGTTAATCTCTTCAAAATGAAATAAAATACTAAATTGAAAATTCATTAAATTATTATAATGTCCCACCTTACCAACCATAATTATTATAGATAAATATTACACACTAAGACTGAATCAAAATGTGATATTATTATTATTATTGTTGTTGTTGTTGTTGTTATTTAAGTTTTTAAGTCAGTGAATAAGCACATATATATATATATATATATATATATATATATATATATATATATATATATATATATATATATATATATATATATATATATATATATAGATAGATAGATATATATATTGGTATCCTTTACACTACACACTAAATTCTACTAACTACCCCATGGTAATTTTAATCTGCTCCTCAAAGCTACAAGGGTCATGGTTTATCAAGAGCCAAAACTTACAACCATAATACTTATTTCTCAAGCCTAAAATCACATTTAAAAGATAAAGTATTTAGTGGGATGAATAAATATCAAACTTTACGAACCAAAATTTCCAATAAGCTAATTGTTAATTTTGTTGTAATTAAATTTGTCCAAGAGTGGCTTTTTTTATTTTGTTATGAATAACGTGCCTATGAGTTATTTGCTTCAAAGGATAATTATGAATTCATATGTGAGCTAACATTACAACAATTTACTTACCAAAATTTGACTTGTGAGCATGAATTTTTAGTTCAATGGAATTATCACACTTATTCATTGAGACATTCCAGAATCACCTTGGTTTAAAATCCTAAATTAACTTGGGAATTTTTATAGAAATTTCATAAATGTAATTAGCTCAACCATTGAAGAATGACAAAAAATTTACAAGCATGAAATGTACAACCATTGAGGCATGTTGTCAAACACTTACAACCATAATCCCTTAAGGCGATTTCACAAGAATTAGCTAACACGAATCCAAAATTACATAACTTAATTTTTTATTGTCAATAATGGAAATAATTGAACTTAAAATATAAGTAGATTATCATCCATATTCATTGTTCCATATATACCAACAATTTAGGAACATAAATGACTCTAAACATTTAGGAATTTTTGCAAATAGCTCACAGCGTTGTAAGCTACAATCATTGGAGAATTTTGACAAACAATTAGCAGTCACAAAACAAGCTACCATAAAGTTATTTAAACTATCAAGGTATTAACCATTGAGAATTTAAAACAAAAATTTCAAGTGCATAACATAGCTTAGTTTCATTAGTATAGATCATCAGGAAAATCCAAGATTAAAAAAAAATCAGTAAAACAAATCAAAAGGTGGTTCATACCTGCGGTAACAAATATGCAGAGTAGACTAGAGATGAGAATCGAAGTCTGAAAACATGTTTTTGAAATCAAAGTTGGGGTGGCATGGTAAAATGGTATGGAAACCCCCTGAAGTTGATATGGATCACAAAAAAAATTCCCAGGAATGTGACTCTTTAAAACAACAACAACAAAAAAATCCTACAATCTTATTGATCACTTTTTCCAAACACATGGTGTGCAAGCTTATCTACTACTGTACAAGGAGAAGGAAAAACAAAATTCAATCTATTAAGATGTTTTCATAAAACTCATCGCAACCTGAATTCTTTAGCCATTAAGACTTGTTTTCAATCAATTGCAACAAAAATGTAAAAAAAAAAAAACTTACATAAAATGAAATACAACTATTACAAACTTTATTCAACATTTTATATACATGCAAGTTTCATCCAACAACCAAATAAGAAAAAAACATGTAATGAACTACAAATGTACACAATATAAATTTATCAACATACCTAACGGTGAATTTAAACAACTCCAAGAAGATGGGAGTATGCTCCAGCTCCAATGAGAGTATGCTCCAACGCCAATATCCTTACCAACTAATTGTGAAACATCCGGTTTTCCTCCCAACCATATCCAAGAATAACTTATCCCCTTATAACCCCCAATATGGAAAATCTCACAAGCAGTACCAAAATACAACAGTAGAGAGAGATGCAAGAAAAAATAAGGAAGATAATTTTCATTTCTTCTCAATACCACTCATGTTCAACCTCACTAGCTAGAGATACTAGTATTTTAGTAACAGTTTCAGGATTATTTTGGAAGAAATTGGCTACTCTCCATATCTCTCCCTATTCCTAAATTCTCTTCCACTCTTGGCATCATAATCCACTCCCCTCCCAACTGACAATACACGATACTCATATATAGAAATAGCAACAAATTATTATCATAAAGGAGGAGTAATATGCATGACTTGTATTCCATTTAGAGGATTGTAACTTATGCCATTAAGGAGAGGTATGCATGCCTTAGTATAGGAGAGTGTAACATGAAAATTTTATGACATGTATTTACTGAGTGTAAGAGGAATATTTTATTCTTTGATGAGTGAATAAAAGGGAGTGTAATGTATTATTTAAAAGAGAGAGAGAGAGTTACATAGAGCCATGAGATTCATGAAGAAGAGAGATGTGAAGTGATTGAGGAGATGAATTTTATTTGTAATTCCATTTTAAATATCAGAGTCTCATAAAAGATAATAATAATATTAATAATATTAAGGATTAAGTAAAGATTTAACTATTAATATTGATTAATGATAAGTTAGTGAATTTCCTTCAACTACACTTGATTACCAATTTGCAAGGTGATTTACTATTTTTGGAAAGTCATGATTCAGATGGTAGACATGAATTTCTATTTTAGAAACTCATTCCAAAATTTTCAGATTGATATTTTATTTAAGTAAATTTTTTTAGTGTGAATTCTAATCGCAAGCATACGAAAAACGCTCACTTTAGCTGTGCATAACAAAAAACCCTAATATCAAATGTGCTTGTCAATTTTCTTAGATCTGGCATAGGTGATCAAAATAAATGCTACAAAAATCCATATCTATGCAGTTAAAGACATTAAATAGCAAAAATAAGTAAGAGTTTTCTCCATACATCCAATGGACAAGACAAAAATTTATAAAGAATTTTTATATTATGACACCTGGGAAGGGAACATAGAAAGATTTTACCAATCCCCCTTAATGGGATGGGTTCTTGTATGTCCTCAATACTTTAGATCCAAGATCTCTCTCTCTTAATGGTGCAGAAAATCTAGACAAAAATGGAACTTAAAGGGAGCTCACAAGAAAAAGTAGAAAAAATACGACAATGATGGAGGATCAAAGTCAGACCAAAAGTATAGATCAAAATGTGATCAAAAGGTGACAAAAGGTAGTGAGTGAATGGAAAACCCTTCTATTTATAACAAAATATTGAGTTATTCTAGATATTGGTGCATAATTAAAATATTATTAACCAAATCTAGATCCAACTTACATGGAATATTTTATTATTTTTGTTGGAGGGAAAAGGAATTTAAATTTGGTCAAATCCCTTTATTTAGAAATAATAAATAAATAAATGATCTATTTATTAGTTCAAGAATGCGGTTAAGGAATAATTAAAGAAATAATGATTTATTCAATTATTTATAAATGGTTCAGTAAAATTTATCAAGGAATATTATTAATTAATGATTTAAATTATTCCTAGAAAATAAAAAGATAAATAATGATTTATCTAATTAATTTTCATGTTTTGGGTTAAATATGACCATGAATATTAATTAAATAGTGGTTTAGTTAATTATCCCTAGAGGAAAATCAAACAAATAAGGATTTATTTAATTATTCCTTATGGTGTTTCCTGTTTAGACCAGAATTAACTTCATAAACTATGGCTTATTAAATTATTTCTCATAGTGAAAGAATTTTACTATGGTTAAATTCGTCTTACATGGTGTACTTTAGTCCATCTAATAGTAATAGGTTAGATGAGAAAAAACTGGTGTAACAGATTTCCCACCAACATGCGAGCATTAGGAGCTAATCATATGACCGAAGTAAGTTGTAAGAACACAATCACTAGACACTAAAGGGGAGTCAGAGAGATAAATGTAAGCCATAATGAAGCAAGAGAGAACAAAAACCCGAGGAGGTGAGACTTAGAGGTGTGAAAATTCTCTTTTATGAGTGAGTACCTGATCTGAATGAGGTGGGGGAGGCATACCTGTGCTCGTCGAGATAAAAAAGTACAAGGAATAAAGGTGTGCCCAAAAAACATGGGAGTGATCTATATAGTACATGTTGGCATAAACATGGGCCAAATAAAAAACATAATGGATCCCACATACATACTATTCCTGGGACAATAGCCAGGACTTATACAATAATATCATAGTACATGAGATATAATAACAACCAAACAGACCTTGTAAGACAGGAAAGGGCTCTGAAAATATGAATGATACATGCAAATTAATAGATGTTGCAAGAAGCTAAGGCCAGAAATATCAAATTTGTAGAGCTGCATCCAAGGCTATAAAGAGGTCATCTGGGTATGTGGGGGGATACCTAAAGGGCCACCCCCTCATGAGGTCTAAAACATCTCACACACACCTGGTAATCACTGGTACACTCTGTTGCATCATTGAACCATCAGTTATATGGATTTTGATCATGCCATAAGGAGATGGAACTGAGAAACAATCAATTCAAAGGGCAATAAAGGGTCCCTTTGCCTGATTCGAGGCACCAAAAAGAGTGGAAGCTTGAACCAAGGTACATCACCCTCTAGAATTGTCTTCTGGAATGAATAAGCTAATGTCGACGGAATGGGGTTTGCCATAGGTGAGGCAATAAGGAATCCTCAACTAAGGAATGAGGGATAATAGTAGAGAGACTGATAGACTGACACCAGGGATGATGGTGGAATGGGGGGTACTGAGTAGCAGGCTGACAACTTCCCTTGTTAGAGAATAAAGGGCATGAATGACATGACAACTACTCAATTGAATCTGGAGGGGATAGGGGAGAGTATCACTAGGGGGAAAAAATGTGCAACACAAGGGAGGTACAAAGAAATGAAGGATAGAATACTGTGGTAGGAGACAAAAGGGACTCGAGATAGATTCCATGGATGTGATGATGACTCAACTCGAATGCTCGAAAAAAGGGTGATTCGATGATGTTGCCACACCGAAGAGGCACGGTGGGGACCATAAAAACATTAGTACAAGATGGTTACTCATGACGAAAATCGACATGAGCATCGACAAGTATGAAGGAAAAGTGGTTCCCCAAGTACAAGTGTCGCAAGTGAAGAAATTCGATTTTGAGAAGTGGTGAAGTGACCCTTCTTGGAAAAAAGGCTTCCAAGTGAAGTATCAAATCACCAAAAATTAAAGGATGCCCATTTGGGTGCTCGATGAGAGACTTCCAATGGTGTTGATGGTTTTTCAAATCGAGCTACGGTTTGGTTGTAATTGGAGAAAGAAAAATCTGAGGTTTTTCTTTTAATAAGGCAATTTCCCTCCAATTTGATTCATGTGCAAGTGTAGCAGTGGTGAATGTAGAGAGGAGAAAATACCCTAAATATTTCAGTGATCGTAGCATACAAACCAACCATTAGAATCAGGATCTAGGACTTTCACGTAGGTGACCTTACTTGTCTAAGGATGGCCTTAATGCTTCTTGGAAGGCTGGTCCTCGTGAAGAATCAAGGTAATAAAATAATACAAGAATGAACTGCTAAAGAAGGTGTAGAATCATCTTTTCCCACCAAGTCAAACATGGGGACCAAGTGGTAAACATGATATCACACAAAGTATAATATTTGAAGAGAGGGTATCAAACATCTACGATATATGGCTCGCTGGAGAGGCCAGTAGGTCCAACTATCCAAGTAATGGGAGGACAATCGACCATACCTATATTGATGAGATCTAGGCCGGGACTTATGAAAATCAAGTGAGAAGGTGGCTAGGGGTGCCATCATGCCCCCACGCATGGGATACTGCCCCCAAGAATATGTGATGCATGGGAGTGATCTCGTATGCAAAGGTGGGAATGATGCCCCTAGCTAGATGATTTCGTGGAGTGCCATGGTGTTCCAAGTGTTGAAATAATGGATTCAAGCCTTTGGTATCATAGGAACTAAATCCTTAAGAGGATGATGAGAATGTGTAGGGGCATAGATTCCCCCAAGCATGTTATGTTCATTCCAAATGTGTTTAGAAAATTGGAATCTAAACACATTTTTATGATTTGGTTATCTTCTGTGGGAAGAATGAATAAATTTAGTTCGATAAAGGAAATGGAGGATTAAAAATATCTTTTGGTACAGCATATATGAAGCAAATGGACTAAATTTATGGGTTTTCATACATGGTGTCACTATCCCAAAGAGTGGATTTGGATATAATGAACTGGTGCTCACCGAGAAAATATAGAGGTTGGTCAACAAGAATGTTTAAGGGACTAGGTTGTTGATGTAAGATGAAGGAATGATGAAGTGGATCATCCCTAGAATGATATGAAGTGATATGGAACTCTAGAGGTTATTCTAAATGGGGAAGAATAATCGTATGAGAGTGGACACTACCAGATACAGTAGGAGGGTTGTGGAGAATTGCTTCTCCTAGACTCTCAAATATGGGTGCCCCTTGCCAAAACATTAGGTGTCAATGTAATGACCACAAGGTGTATGTGGCTCGAAGGCATGGTTTCGATGTAAGGGTGGATAGGGAAAGTCATGGGTGTTAAATTCTTCCATAATGTCTTCATCGCAATAGAAGATGGGGTGACTGGTGAAAGAGAGATCATGTGGTGCGACGAAGCTACCTGGCTCATCATCATGAGAAATGAGGTTCACATATGTATTTTCATCTCAACATTGGGAGGGGCAATGTCAATGGGATTTGATGGATCCTCTGGTTGTGCTAAACCATAATTTTCAAGTAAGGGAGAGGTAGGCTCGTTACGCTCAACCTCGTATTGGCGAACCGCTTCCAAGGAGGTGCGGTAATCTGCGAGGTGCAGATAGAGGTGAGTATAGTGGCCATGGAGATCACACAAAGAACAAGGGTGGTTTGTGTGCACATTCTTGAGTTTGTTGGTTGAAGTTGGTAAAGTAACATGGAATTCTGGGACATCAAACTCAAGAAACGTGACATTGACCATGGGTTTGATACGAGGAAATTCAGGACAATGATGGGTGGCATGACCGTCAACGTCACACAAAGCACATGGGGGTGTATGCTTTGGAGGCTTAGGATGAGAAGGTTTTGTCTTGGCAGCCTTGTCCTTAGGTTCATTTTTGCGGGCTTTTCCCTGTTACCTGAGGCTTTCGCAACAGGAATTGGTTCCTGTTGAGATGGCTGAGGCTGAGGCACAGAAGCAAAGGGAGCATTCATAGCAACTAGTTGGACCAGGGTAAAAGTACTGTAAGGTTTGAGTTGACCAAGCGAATTATTGGCTGGGTGATCAATGTACCAGACTGGGATCCCTAGGTTCATGTTGGGAAGGGTCAAGGTAGCCATAACGGGTACCGAAAATTCTCCAGAAGGGTGAGCAAGAAAGGGTAGATGATCGAAGGGGTAATGGCCAGGCATAACAACTCCCAGATGGTTAAGTTTAGGGGGAACCATTCCAGGAGGAAATATAGGATCATGGACACTAGCTACAAATGAGGGCCTTTGGGAGGAGGTCCCGAAGGCTGAGTCAAAGTAATAGGATCAGGTTGCAAAGGTGAGGCTGCTAACTAGTCAAACTGGATCGTTTGAGGTCGGACCCAAACGATTGCAACATGCAAACATTTGACGAGATAGGTTCAGAGATAGGAGGGGGAATACCAAGGAATGAACCAAGAAAAAAGGAATCTTTATAGACTCTGGGTGAGACACTGGTTGGAGTTTCAACTGCTATTTTATTGGCCACCGAAGAAATAATGGACTCTAGAGATGTCTGGGACTTCGGCTCGTAATATGTCAGCTGATCGATTGTGACGATATTTCAATTGTGAGGAAATCACATCTTGCTATGAACCGCAAATGGGACAAAAAAAATCGCATAAGTGTATCAATGACCCAATATACTATTGTAGTCTAAGGGGGAATCAATGACTTCAATGTCAACACAAACAGTTTTTCCCACAAGAGTAATAGCACAATTGCGGAACATGCCAAGGGGCTGGGAAGAGTGGACATCCCACACACTGAGAGTGATAGTGGAAGGGGATAACTCGGGGGATCGGAGTTGTTTCCAAATAAAAGTGGACATCATGCAGGTGGATGCCCCCTCGTCAATGATACATCGAGAGACATTGGCATTCTGGATCTTCATAGGTATTTGGAAGGCGACAGATGTAGGAAGGGGTGGGTGCTCTAGCTTTTCAACATTGAAGACAATCAAACGATCATTTGAAGGATCGAAAACACCCATAGCAGTTAGTAGAGAATTTTTTTGTGAAGGGCACGACTAGAGGACTTCCAACGTTGACATGGTGGTAGGGGATTGCGCCAAGTCATCTATTATATTGTAGGTGTGGGTGGCTTTACCGGAAGCAACATTTCGTCGTAACGGTCCTTTGGGGATCTTGGTATGTACCTCTGCCTTAGGCTGAGGGATCTGTAAAGGACCATTGGGTGTCTAAATTCGCTCTATGGGACTTGAAGATGAGGGATCGATTGCAGACGTAGTTGGAGGCTTGGTGTACTAGCGTGATCGAGTCTGAAGGTTGAGGTCAGTGGTATTGTCCTAGTCAGAGTTCATCATGAGGATCTGGTAATCAAAGGTACCACATGGGGGAGGTTGAGTGGCCGCCTAAATTTGAGGCAATTGGGCAGCCACATATCCCTGTTGAGGGAAATGATTAGTAAACACAGCCAGTTGGATAGGCGCAACATTAGGAGGAACCAAATAATAGGCTTGATGTCCTCGAGATGCTGCTTGAGCTTCCCACATTTGACGCATCTGAGGTAAAAGGGGACAATCATGAGTATATTGACCATGGAAATTGCAACAAGAACAAGGCTTATTCATTCAAAGAGGCCTGTACTGCTTGGGTTGGGTGCCCTGTTGCTAGGTTGTAGTATTATATGTATTCCCTTGGGGAGCATTTCCTAGATTACCTAGATAAATTTGGTTCTAATTTCATTTCCTATTATTTTTGGAAGTGGGAGGATTAGTCACACTCTTCTGCGCATACTCCTAACCCTGAAGGGGGGGTGGTTGCTGCTGTGGAGCGTGAGAAAGCATGGGAGGCAGAGGTACTTGTGTTGGAGGAGCTAGAGCACCTGGCTATGGATACAGAAAGTAAGGAGGTTGAGAAACATTAGGGTAAATAGGTTGGGAAAAAGCGGGCCCTAGCATCGGAGGATGTGGTTAGGCAAAGGCATGAGGCATGTCATGTCCTAGATACATGCTGCTGGGAGGGGGAAAAGTGTTGGAGGAGTTGGCCCCTCCCTAAGGGAAACCATAACCGATAAGAGGATGAGTGTAGAGATGTGAAAGAGATCCAAAAATACTGTCGGTGGTGTGAGATGACCCCGATGTTTTGGTACCACCAGGTATAGGGATATCAGGTAAGACGCTATAAACATAACCAGATTACGTGTAGATCAAGTCATATTTCAATGCAATTTGGAGGGCTTCTTCCGCAGTCTTAGGAAAGTGAGATGTGACATCTTTACCAATAGAAGGAAAAAGAGATATGAGAAACTAGTCCATATAGACACGGTCTTCGAAAACAGGGGCTCGACATAGGCTCTTCCTTCTATGCCATTCTTGAACATGGTCATATAGGTGGGTGGTAGAAGTTTGATAGAAAGCAGTCAATATTTCGGTACCACTATCATATAAAAGAGGAAGCTGGAAGTAGGATAGAAATTCCTTTGAAAGAGTTGCAAAATTAGTATGAGATGAAACGGCCTCATCTACATACCACTTGGTAGCTTCTCTAGTAAGCGTATGCTGTAATAACCGAAGATGGATAGAGTCATCAGTGATAGAGTTAGACGAACACCACATGTGCAAAGAACAAACATGGTTGGTAGGATCCTGTTACACAGTAATTTTTCACCACCCCTGCAATCCCCATCTCGCCCATTGGAGGGTCATTTATGTGATCAATAAGCAGTGTCATGCCTTGCAAATACCATCATTGCATCCCTTTCCATGAGGACAACATTCCTTCTGTTGATCATTTCCTGAGAAGACCCCTAAAAACACCTGTTTTTGCCTTGTCGCTGTTTGCCTGTTATGTCCTTGCGCCAATAAGGAAAATTAACACTGAGCCCATGCCAGTTGGCGCTCTGTCCTAGTTAAGCACCTACACCAATCTACTTATGGAAAGTTAAAAAAAAAAAGAGGCGAATTTTTTATTACAACAACTTCGTGGATGAGTCATGAAGAGTGGTTTCAACTGAATAACCACGACCTTCCTCCTTTGGCCTCTTGTTTCCACCTTATGGGTAACCTCCCAAGGGATAAGGCCTCCCTTCCACTATTTTAGGGATCCCAACCTCCTCCTTTCCTCTACAAATATAGCCATCTTCCATTGATGAAGGGGCTGAATGGTTGAGCCTTCAAGAGCCTTCATAGCCTAGAGAATGCTGCAAGAGCCTTTCATAGTCCTCATAGAGCCAAATTTGTAGCAAGGAGATTATTTTCAAGACAACCGAAGAGAGAGGCTTGTCCCATTCCTGACGAGCTTCACCAAGACGTATTCCACTGTCGACCCGCCGAAGGAAGATCCAGCGTCAGAGCGCAGGTTGTATCTTTCTTTCTATTGATTAATGATAAGCGACTTTGGTTATGGTTCCACTCGTATTGTTCATACATTTTGATCATGAGTTGTGTCTTCTCTGACTAATACATAACTGCATATATTGGGTTTTACG
Organism: Pinus albicaulis; assembly: GCA_034641835.2. Taxonomy (NCBI): domain Eukaryota; kingdom Viridiplantae; phylum Streptophyta; class Pinopsida; order Pinales; family Pinaceae; genus Pinus; species Pinus albicaulis. Next base: position 767,874,957 of record CM076579.1, on the reverse strand, counting down.
CTTGTGTGTTCATCGTGTTTCTTGTATGTGCAGGTGTTTGATCATGACAAGCTGGAGAATTGTGATTTGCCAGAGCAAGGAAATGAGAGCGTTATCTTCTCTACGAACAATAGTGTTGGACTTAAGGTAGGCCTTTCTCACAATTTGGTCTATTTAAATTAGGAACTTGCGCCTTAGTGTGATACGATTGTTGCTAGACCCGATCTGGGCTAGTGGGGATCGCCTCTGTCCGCAGGGGGGATTTACCTCTACAACAAATCCTCTCCAACATTTCCTTCAAACATAGGGATTTCTGAAGGAAGCTTGGTTGGCATAGCAGGCCAACCTAGATCATGGTTTATGGGGTAATTAATCAACTGGCTAAAATCAAGAAGGCTTAGGCCTGCCATATAAGGAAGAAAGGGAGCAGCTGGAATGGTTCATGTTGCGGCACCACTAGTAGCATTTCCAACATTAGGTTCGGGGCCACCACCAGCGTTAGGTCCTGAATCAGACATGATGAAAGTGAAAGGTGGAGGAGAATCAGGGATAGAAATGGAAAGGGAACCCAATCAACTAGAATCATAATCGGAATGGGGACTCGGCAGAGGACGAACTCAGACCCTACGCGGTGGAGTAACTCTTCTAACGGAAACTGAGCTCACTTTAGCTATGCATAACAAACAACACTAATATAAAATGTGGCTGTCAATTTCCTTAGATCTGCAGTAGGTGATCAGAATAAATGCTATAAAAATCCAGATCTATGCAGTTAAAGACATTAAACAATAAAAAAAAGCAATATTTTTCTCCATAAATACAAAGGACAAGAAAATAATTTATAAATAATTTTTATATTATGACACCTGGGAAGGGAACATAGAAAGATGTTACCAATTCCCCTCAATTGGATGGGTTCTTGTATTTCCTTAGTGCTTCAGATCCAAGATCTCTCTCTCTTGATGGTGCAGAAAACCCAAACAAAATGGAACTCAAAGGGAGCTCACAAGAAAAAGTAGAAAAAATATGACAATAATGGAGGATCAAAGTCAGACCCAAAGTATAGATCAAAAGGTGATCAAAAGGCGACAAAAGGTAGTGAATGAATGGAAAACCCTTCTATTTATAACAAAATATTGAGTTAGTCTAGATATTGGTGCATAGTTAAAATATTATTAACCAAATCTATATCCAACTTACATGGACTATTTTATTATTTTTGTTGGAGGGAAAAGGAATTTAAATTTGGTCAAATCCATTTATTTATAAATAATAAATAAATAAATGATATATTTATTATTTCAAGAATGCATTTAAGGAATAATTAAATAAATAATGATTTATTCAATTATTTATAAATGATTTAGTCAAATTTAACAAGGAATATTACTAAATAATTATTTAAATAATTATTCCTAGAAAATAATAAGATAAATAATGACTTATCTAATTAATTTTCATGTTTTGAGTTAAATATGACCAGAAGTATTAATTAAATAGTGGTTTACTTAATTATCCATAGAGGGAAATCAAACAAATAAGGATTTATTTAACTATTCATCATGGGGTTTCCTGTTTAGACCAGAAATAACTTAATAAACTACGGGTTATTAAATTATTTCTCATAGTGAAAGCAATTTTACTATGGTAAAATTGGTCTTATATGGTGTACTTTAGTCCATCCAATAGTAACAGGTTAGATGACAAAAAATTGGTGTAACAAATTTATCCATGAGTTGCCGATTTTCAACATCCATTAGTGGTATTTTTCTTCCATAGAATAAGGATTCTGCACTCCTATTTCATGCATATTCATGTTTTAGTATATTGATATCTCTGCACCCTGATCTACTCCAAAGATCCAAGATTACACAACTTGGTAATTTTAAATATTCAGGAATTCATGCCTTAAATATACAAGACTCCACGTCTTTATCTTTCTTGGATTTAGGAATCCACGACCTAATTTCCATGCCATCGCATCTATTGTGCTTTGAATCTTAACGTTGCTCCTCATGGTATTGATTGTGATCTTTTACCCATTTAATGGTTCACTAGTAAGGCCTTGTTCAAAGACTTGCACACATCACAATCTCACAGATCAAATTAATCAAATGAATTTCATAATCAAATTAACTTATTCACATTAAACCAAGAATGGTGCATGAAGTCCATGGTCATTTTTGTTTTGAAGAAACAACTTCCACAATCTTTCATAATTGAACATCCTTGTTGGAAAATGACCAGGTCTGCTACCACATCCTTCTAAGTACAATGTTAGACATATATAATCATAAAAATCATGTATCATCCATAAATCATAATTAATCATTTCTTCCACATAACCATGAGCATCCAAGGGTCTATGTGTTTCAATCCTAGATCACCTTCCATGTTATACACCTGCTTCATAATTCAGATGAAAAAATAGAAACATATGTATAACATTTACTTAACCAAAACCATCTAATACGTAGAATAAAAGGTATTGTTAGTGTCCGTTAGTCACCAGTGATCAAATGTACTCTTTCAAGGTTAGTTGATAGGGTCCTAGGTAAAATTTTATAGTTTCAAATAAGTTTTCAAATAAAATTTGATCATTTGTTGTTGTCTAGGTCATGCTATTCCGCCCACTTGCTAATGGTTATCAACACTCATCATGGTCATGTCATCATTCAGGTGTCTTGGGTTATTGAGCAATTAATATGTCATCGTTTAGGTCATGGTATAGGATTTCACTTGAATTTTCATTATAATGTTAGTCATAAAAATAAAAAAAGTGTCATGTCCATCACTTGGGTCACCATTAATGGGAGTTAGCAGCTTAGGAACAAAAACAATAATGGTAAAGGTAACATTTCCATTTCAAAAGATCATGATGCAGTCACATCATGTCATTTCTTAAAGGGACATGTGATGTCATGCCATTATCACAAGAACAAATCAAATTTTAAACCTATAAAAGACCACTCAAATCATTCAAATTGTTCATTTCACATTCATTGAGCACCTCTCCATCATTCACCATCATCCTAGCCACCATAGCATCAAAATTCGTCCTCAAAACAAAAGTTTAGCTCCTACATTGCACTTCTAGCTCACTTGTTGCACTTCTGAAATTGGAGCCCAATCAAGCATCAGAGTGGTTCATTTCATCATTTTAGAGTTTCCAGCATCTCCTTGACAAGCAAGTAGCATTTGGTATTCTCCTCATGCATCATTCGTCTCAAAAAATTCAATGAAAATCCCTCTCCTAGGGTTTCACTACGCTTTTGATTTCCATGTGATTTTTCTTCATTTCAGTGGTAAAACCCTTAGTTTCCTACTCTCCTACACTCACCTACACCTCACATACTCCCAAAAGAGTTCTCCTCACCTATTCCCTTCATTTCTTCCATTTTTCCTACAAACCCTAGCCTATGCTTCTCCATTGACCCTTTCCTAGGCTAGGACTATGTTTTCCAAATTTTCACACCTTCCCATAACTATTTTCAAGAAATTCCACTTGTAATGTGTTCCTAACTATTTAATTTAGATAACCACGATATTTTCTATGCTTAATGCAATTTATTCAATATTTATTATAGGCCCAATTCAGATTAACAACCACATAAACATGAAAGTAAAATGTTGATAGAACATAATAATAGATCAACAGAAGATAAGCCAAATATTGTATCAGAATTTGTAATTCTTATTTACCAAAAAATATAGAAATAAAAATTTGTTACAATAGTCAACAGGATGCCCTAGCTAACAAATAATTTTTCTGGTCAAACCAACTCTTCCAACATACAAGATCATTCTTCCTCAACTGTCACTCACACCTCAAAAGACAGCTCTTAAAACAATCAACACAAGTCAACAAAAGGATCCATCATCCATATATTTGGCATCCATATTTCTGGCATCCTTATGAAATCCATATTTCCAACATCCATTTCCGGAATCCATACTTCAGTCATCCATATTTCTGGCATTCAGGTTTCCATCATCTCATCCATTTTTAGCATCCAGATTTCCAGCATCACATCCATTTCTAGCATCCAGATTTCCACGTGGGAGATATAGAAGCCTCTAAAGGTTGTAAGAACCAATCATAAGAGGAAGAATGTGTGTGATGAGGCAATCATGAAATGAGCATCATCTCTCTCCTATTTATATCCATCAATGAGGGTGTGTGACACATCTATTGGGCTTGTGATCCTACATTAGAATTCTTGACGACCTTGAAAATTTACACGTGTGGAAAATAAATTAAAAATATAAGTTTTTGTCATCCAAACAAGATGATATTTAGATCAATATTGCACCTCTATGAAAGAGGGATCCAACAAAAATATCATCATCATCATCATCATATGAGCAATGCAACATGGATTTTTGGCCTATTTGACCAAAATTAACACTCCCTCTCAACTAGGGAGAACTCCATATGTCCACCTGTGCCATCTTCGCATCCAGTACCATAGTGTAATATCATATATCATCATGCGCTCATGCATCATCCTACTGCAACATGATTTCTAGCTCTTCTTCGCACAACGAGAGTGATTCACAAAGACATCACACTCTGTTGACCCAAAGTCATCTTAGAGGTTAAAACCTCAATCCGACTCAAGAGAGTCACATACTAACCCGAAGTTATTTTACTGATGTGAAGTCATTTTAGAGGTAATAACCTCATCTAGACTTGATCCCAAATAAATTTTTTGGACACATACCATCCTATACATAGAGAGTACAACAATCCCCAACGATGCATTCATCGGTCATGCTATTGGTATCTATCCACATTTCCCACCTCATTGGCCAAATGAGAGGTACTTCCCATGAGTTTGAAACTCCATGGGTAGGATGCATTTGGGGTGTATAGATCAAAGAGAGGGTGAACCAACTCAATATCATAATGGTGGGGAAGAATCACAATAAAAAGGTTCGACGAACCTAACCCTGTAGTTTCTTATAGCTCCAAGTAGTTATCCTCAAGCCTCCTGAAGCTCGTAGAGCTCATTGTCCAAGTCAAGCAGGACCCTCAAAATAGTGTTTGTCCACGATACCAAGATTCTCACAGAAGGTTAATAATTTGACTTTCCCTAGGGGCTTCATGAGAATATTTGCAACTTGGTCATCAGTCCCAATGTGATCAAGCCTTACGGCGCCTCGCTGTACCATGTCCCAGAAAAAGTGGTACCTAATATCAATATCCTTGGAATGGTTGTGGAACAGGAGATTCTTAGAAAGACGAATCCCACCCAACACATGCCAAAACAACTCACTAAAGATATTTATCAACCAAATAGCTTCACAACAGGCCATACTCACTGCAATTTATTTAGCCTCATAGGTGCTCAAAGCAACTAATTTCTGCTTCCTGATCATCCAAGATATCGAAGCAGAACCCAAGGTGCAGCAGCATCCAAATGTTCTCTTACAATCCACCACACTTCCTACCCAATCGACATCGATATATCCATGAAGCTTCATACTCCTGACAGTGTATCTCAACCCATGAGTGATTGTCACCTGAAGATATCTCAATAGATTATTGGCACCAATCTAGTGAATGTGATGAGGGTCAACGATATATTGCAAAAAATATGTCTAGACGTGAGTTCACTAAGAAAATCAAGGTCCCCATGATTTGTCGATACTCGGTGGGATTTCCCAACTCGGGCCGAGCAGTGCTTACACACAACTTCTTAAAGTTGAGTTTCATCGATGTCGACACGGAATTACAGTCCACCATCCCAAATCTCTCTAGCAGATTCACAACATATTTTCCTTCAAAAAGGAAAACCTCACCTGGCTTTTGCTAAACCTTCAAGCCTAGGAAATAGTGCATTAGTCCTAGGTCCTCCATCTCGAACTCAAAATCTGGCTCCCTATTACATTAATGAATAATAGGGTCAATTCCTATCAGGAAGAGATCGTCCACATATAGAACCAGAATGAGAGGCCTTTCTTTATCAACCTTAAAATAAAGTTTCGATCAACATCACTTCGAGTGAAGCCTACTACCCAACTTCATCAAGTAGCTATCAATCCTCTTATGCCAAGCCCTAGGGGCGTGCTTTAACCAATATATGGCTTTCTTCAACCTACATACATGTTTTTCTCTATCTTGGACTTCAAACCCCAGAGGTTTCTCCACATAAACCTCTTCCTTGATTGAACCATGTAAGAAAGCAGTCTTCACATCCATCTAAGGGAGACTCCATTATTGTGTTGCATTAAGGGAAATAATCAATCAGATGGTGGTGTAACAGGTTCAAATATATCATCATAATCTATGCCTTCCTTTTGAGAGAAGCCACGAGAAAAAAAAATATGGCCTTATACTTTCAACACTTCCATCGGCTCCATGCTTGATCTTTTAGAGCCATTTCGAGGTGATAACAGATTTGTCCTTCAGTATCGGGATCACATCCAAAACATCATTATTCATGATAGATTCATATTCCTCGTGCATAAAATCCTTCCAAACTTGATTCTTTACAACATCTTCAAATGATCCAGGCTCATATTATACAATAATGTTCATGACTTCTAAGTACCCTTGGTACCTATTTGGCTTCTTGCTTTCACAGAATGTTCCTCTCAGAGCATTGTGTCTCTTGACATATTAGAGAGTCCCCTAAGCCATGATGGTCTCATTTTATTTGAAGGAGGTGGATCAATAGGATCCATCAAACCTTCAACATCGGTCATTGGTTCATCCTTCAGTTCTTCCTAGTTCCCTGCTTCTTCTTCTTCTTCTTGTCTTCCTTTGAGCTAGGAAGATTCCTAAATTTCTTAAGGGCGCCATCTTCATGGAATGTGACATCGTGGCATATCTCCACTTCTCTTTAACCAGGCATATAAATTTTATATGTCTTCAAGGTTTCATTATATCCCACAAACATTCCCTTCTTCCTAGAAGCATCCAGCTTGCTTCTCTTTTCTTTCGGCACATGAAATAAACGGGACTTGCAAAAACTCTAAAGTGAGAAACGTCATTTTTCTTACCAGAGAATATTTCTTTGGGAGTTTTGGAGTCTAGTGCATAATGTGGGCATCTATTTTAAACGTACACAGTGGTGTTTGTAGCTTCTCCCCATAGAAACTTCGGAAGACCTTGGTAATAAAACATGGTATGGGCAGATTCCACGATGGTTTTATTATTCCTTTTGGAAACACCATTTTGTTTTGGAGTATACATAGTGGTGGTATCCATCTTAATGCCATCTTCCCTGCAATAGTCATTGAATTCATTTGACTCATACTCAGTTCCATTATTGGTCCTAAAAATTTTGATCTTCTTCGCTGTTTGATTTTCAACCAAGGCCTTTAAGGTACGGAACCACTTGAATGCTTCATCCTTCTTATTCAAGAAGTATATCCTAGTCTTTATGGAGAAGTCATCTATAAAATTGATGTAATATAAACATCCTCCCAAGGATTTTACGGGCATCATACCAAGTAGATCAGAATGTACCAATTTCTAAATATCAGATGTCTCCGTGACACTTGAGGGGAATGGTCTACTTGTGTGCTTTCCTTCAGCACAACCTTGAAAAAAACCTTCATGATCATCTTTGAACTCGAGCATCCCTTTCACCACTTTCCTTGCTTTGGGAAGGGCCTTGTAATGATGGTGTGCAAACCTTCGGTGCCACAGCTCGGTTTGAAGATTTCTGTCACATGTCATGGTCCCCAATGAACTTCCTCAAACATGATAAAGCGTATCATCTCTAAAACCAATAGTAAGATCTTCATTGAATTTATTCTTCCAAATTCATACCTTTCCATCGATGAATGCCACCTTGAATCCTTTGTCTTCCATTGCCAAAATGGACACAAGATTCTTCTTCAAATCAGGTACGTACAACACATCTTGCAAGCAAAGGACTTTACCTGGAGTTAGATGAAGGGTCACAATCCCTATCCATTTCATGGGATAGGTGTCATTGTCTTTAAGGATAATATCCAAATTCGTATTCTTCTCAATCAAATTAGAGAGGGACTATTTATATCTAGTGAGGTGCCTTGAAGCACCACTAGAAATCAACCAGACATCCAGGGTGCCAGGAGGAGATGCAGCAGAGAGGGAAGATATAAGAATATATTAATTTATCTTATTATCAACAAAATTGTATTCATCATACCTAGAATTTCTTGACCTCTTGGAAGGTTTACCATTACCACATAGATCATAGGTAGCCTTCCTCTTTCCTTTGAACCTATTTTTCCTTTGATTTCCATTCCCCCTGAATTTTTTGTTGTTGTCATCATCACTACGAAACTCCCTTCTATTTGGGCACTCCCTTGCATAATGACCAAACTTGTTACAAGTGTAACATCTTCCTTTTCTTCCTTTGGGACCCGCTCTTCCATGGTTTCGATTTCTCAGACCACCATTGTTCCTCTTCTTTGCATGAGCGGTAAAGGTAATAGGGTCGCCTCCATTCCCATTAGAGGGATGGTATCTCTCCATCATCCTTGTCTCCTCTTGAGTGCATCTCGTCAACAATTCATCAAAATCAGGAATCACATTATTATTAATTATAGTAGTAATGAATACATACAAATCACAAGGGAGTCCTCCAAGATCAATGAGAACAAGTTCTCAATCATCTATTTCTTCCCCAATAGCTAGGAGATCATACTTGATTTCTATGGGCCTCATAAAATAATATTGTATGGATTCTTCTTTGCCCTTCTTAATATTCTTTAACTTGTTCTTAAATAAGAGAACTCGATTAGCATTTATAGCCTAGCTTGGAGGCATAAGAAACCAAGTTCTTATGAATAGAATCCCTGATTCTCATCTTCGCCTAGACTTCCCCTTTTCTATGCGTTATCTTTCTGGCAGCCGATGCATTTGATGGAGGCTCATTTATCTTCCCCTGCACATAATCCATGACTTCTTGATATTCCAATACCAAATCCAAAGACATATTCCATGCATGATAATTAGACTTATCAGTCATCTTATCATCAGTCTTGAAACCCTTGTAGGTTGATAAGGCCATTTGTCCTTAATAAAACAACTTATTTGGTGATTTCTTTTCACACTAGCATGGGATTTTTCTTCACTTTAGCTCTGATACCATGTTAAATTTAGATAACCATGTTATGTTCTATTCTTAATGGAGTTTAATTCAATATTTCTTATAGGCCCAATTCAGATTAGAAATCACATAAACATGAAATTAAAATGTTGATAGAACATAATAATAGATCAACAAAAGACAAGCCAAATAATATATCATAATTTGTAATTCTTATTTTCCATCAAATATAGAGAGAAATGTTTGTTAAAGCAGTCAACATGATGCCCTAGCTAGAAAATAATTTTTCTTTTCAAACCAACTCTTCCAACATAAAAATATCAGCGCTCCTCAAGTGTCACACATACCTCAAAAGAGAGCTCCCAAAATGGTCAATGCAAGTCATCCCTCATCTAGATTTTTAGCATCTAAATTTCGGACATCCTTCTAGCATCCAGATTTCCTGCATCCATTTACAACATCCATATTTCCGGCATACAAATTTCATTCATCGCATCCATTTCCAGCATCCATATTTCCGACATCGCATCCATTTCCGACATCCAGATTTCCACGTGGGAGAGAGAGAATCCGTTAAATTGTGTATGAACCAATCCGAAGAGGAAGAATGTTTGTGATGAGATGATGGTGAAATGAGAATCATCTCTCTCCTATTTGTATCCATCAATAAGGGTGTGTTACACATCTATTTTTCTTGTGAGCCTACATTACAATTCTGGACGACTTGACAATTTGCACATTTGTGGAAAATAAATTCAAAATATAAGCTCTGCTCAACCAAACAAGATGATCTTTAGATCAATATTGCACCTCTCTGAAAGAGGAATCCAAAAAAAATATCATCGTCATGATAATATTGGAAATGAAACATGGATTTTGGACTTAGTTGCCCAAAATTAACACTAACACACTACCCTCCTAATATTTTAGGATCTTTCCCTAACTCCTATCCACTTCATTTCCCTCACTAAAATTGTTGCCCCTTTTTCCCTTGTTTTCCTAAATTTCACCCTTTCCTTCCTTCCTATCAAGCTAGGGTTTCTATCATACAAAAAAGCATCATGGAAAATGAGAAGAAAAAGTACAAAAAGGAGGGAAAATTTTCAGGTTTGAGCCAACTCAGACCCATGGCATCATTTTTAGAGTTTTGTGAGCATTTTCTAGGGTTTACATTACACACAAGGACAATCCTAATTCAAATTTACTTTATGAAGTAATGAAGATGAATTTTAAAAAATTGAAATATTTTTTCCTCAATCATAGACCAAAGAAAAAAAAATTCCTTCAGTTTATGCACAGGTGTTATGATTTGAGAGAAATGACAAAAATACCATTGCTACAGGTCATTTTCTACACTTTTGGAAAGGTTGTCTTCAAGTCAAATTTTCAAGGGTTTGGAGTAGGGGTTTGCAGTGATTGATGACTCCATTCTATAGCATACATCCTCAGATTTCCAAACATACCACTTGAAGTTCAAAACTCCTTTGAGAATTCCTCCAAAAACCCTATCAAAAACCAAGTTATGCTTCTGCTGAGAGCACGCTGCGCTTCTACAATTTTTAGTGACCAATTTCAAAATTTTATTATGAGAAAATGGGAAATTATTTTTGAAAACTAAAGTAGGATTTTGTTCATAACATACCAAATACCAAACACCTCTCTTAGATTTGAAAAAAATTATGATTAGAGAGATTTTCTCCTCCTTTAAGACTTATTTTTTCAGAAATGTTTGGTAAATTTTGAAGTTTTTGCAATTTTGACAATTTTGGATGTACAGAAGCATAATGTGGCCATGCTACGATTTTTCTCAGAGGCTCCAATGGATTTCAACCTTGCATGGATGGATGAATTTTGACGTGTACATCCCAGATATTCCTTTTTAATATTCCTAATTTAGCTTTTAGTGAACTAGAATATTAAATATTGTCTTCCTTAACTAATAGATGAATAAGAGGGTAGAGGGATCCATAAATCTCTTTAGTAAGAATAAAATCTCTTCTTAATGTGAATTTGGATCAATGCATCTAGATGGGGTCAAGATGAATAAACCACTTCTTGGTGTGAATGTGGGTCAATGCATGTGGATGGGGTCAATTTGACCAAATCAACATCGCGGTCATGGAGGTAGTGGAGACAATGGAGGACAACACAGTCATAATGGAGGTTAGTGGCCAAGTGTGTAGTGTAATTATTGTGTGGGACCAAGAGGGTGACGGCTCACAAGAATATAAGGACGGGGATGGCAGCCATAGAGAGAATTCTAGATTATTATTATTTTCTTGTCGTTAACAAATTGAGCATGCTTGGGTTGTTTAGCCAAGTCTCTAGTGTTGTTTAGCACAAGGGTGTCTCCGAGTGGAGATCCCAACCTCATCCTCTAGGGAATTCGATTACCTACTTAGGAGAGGATTCTTGTTGTTCATATGAGCTGATCTCATCATCCAACATTCAGGCCACTTGCAAACCCTCTAGTGTTGCGCAGTCACTCAGTGACTTACGCAGTCCAGTAGCAGAGTTTATCAGAAGAGGGGGGAATTCCATTCCATTTCCACTTGGAATCCATTTAAGGGATCAGCCCTTTAATAGTTGGGCTTGGGATTACTTCCAGCTATTCTATCTTTAAGTTCATCCCATAGTCTGACATACCCAGTAGTTATGCATTGCACACCCTAGGAGGGTGATATTCCAAGGTCAGCCAATCCAGAAATCCTTTATGGGTTATTCTAGGTTTTTTCTATAAATTCTAGATTCTAGATCCTAGATTTCTCTTAGCATTAGAGTTCCCTCATCTACGAAATCCTATTCACCCAACAGAAACATTTCCAATAGGGCAGCATAGAGGGAGAGCTCCAACAATGCAGCAGAGAGTATTGTTTTCAGTGGGAAAGCTTGAGCCCATTCTGGCCCACCTTTGTTGGATTGAGTGCTATCTATTTTGAAGAATTTTTGTATTTTTTTCACCTTCAAATTAATAAAATGGCTCAGTTGTTCTGTTTATTTTTATGGATTTTTCAGTTTATTCCCATATTGCTGTATTTTCTAGTTTATTATGTTTTGTATTACTATATTTTCCTGCTCGGAATATTAAAGTGGTATCAGAGCTCATATAACTACCTCATCTTATGTAACAACCAGTCTATGACACCCGAACATAGATAATACATTACAGACCGGACAAGGAGATACAAAAACAGAGAACACAAAAATTCGTTGGTGTAAAAAGCGATGATTTTGCGTTAGATTTTTTAGGAAAATAAAGATGAATATCGAAAATCCAAGACATGGGTGTTGTGTAGAATGGACCAATTTGGTTTCCCCTTAAGGCATTTTTCCAAATTCGGTCTGGATTGAGGTAAATGAAAATTTCTCAGAGAGATACAAAAATAAAAAACACAGAAATTTGTTGGGATAAAAGGTGACAGTTTTGCGTTGGAGTTTTCGAACAAATGAAGATGAATCTTGAAAATCTAAGACATGGGTCTTGTGTAGAATAGACCAATTATATTTTTCTATGACCGTTTTCTCCAATTCGATCTAGATTGAGAGAAATAGAAGGTTCTCTGAAGACAATTTTCCTAGATTTTCTGTGGTGGTTGTTTTTCAAATTCTTCCAATTGTGATACTAGATTCAACTTGTTTCAGAATTCACATCGGGCAAAGAAATATGTGTTACAATGGAGAAGGATAAAGGGAGTATCCAATGGTAGAAGAAGGTTATGGGAAGGGGTTTGTAAATCTCCTCCTCAGAACTATGCATGATCTCGCTAGAGAGATCAAGGAGATGAGAGTGGAGAGAGAAGGGGAAGCCCCAAGAGGGTTGCAAATTGGAGGAAGTTCTGGTACTTCACATCATTGGTATGAGTAACCGGCAGTGTAGCAATATTCACACCGCTCCACTATGCCTACCTTCTTAGCGGTAGGAAATGGGGCTAGAGGACCACTAGATCAGGAGGGTCTCAGTGATTATTTTTTGGAATATGAATCTCAGTCTCAAAGATTCAAAGAACATCCGACTTTCTAGGATTTTTTCTAGATTAAGTAAAATCGAAGACGTTGAAGCTACAATAGAGGAAGAGGGTACACTTAAGGCAATGACCTGCATCATACCATGGGTATACTTTTTCTACCTGCTTTTGATGGGTCATCAAAGAGTACGACAAAGACTTGGGAGGAGATAGTTGAGCATACACTCGTTGATGAGACACCACCCATTGTTGAGGTATCCATTAATGGGGTATCTGGGGTTGTGACCGAGTTCTCTGATGATAACAGTGCATCACAAGTTGATGAGGTGTGAGGAGACAACTCCACCATTGTTGAGGAACTGATAGGTACATAGGCCTCTAAGTTTATGGCAGAATTATCGGATGACAACCACATGTAGTTGACTAGTGAGCATGCCTTGCATATTGGAATATCTATGGAGGAGGGTGTGCAACCATCCTTTGGGATAACCCTTAAGGAGGTGCTAGGATATACAAAGATATTGGATGATGGTCACACACAACAGTGCCATCAGTTTTAGGCCGACCTTCTAGCTTTGAAGGTGAAGGCCACATTAGTACGAGAGGCTATACTATGGCATAATGAGGAGTTAGAAGGCATGAGAGTGTTTTATACCGAGTCAGTGGAAAATTTGGTCCACATTCGGGAATGGTTTGATTCCCTAATGGTGTTGTTAGAGGGCACATTGGAGTGTTAGAGCACCCCCCTTCAGGCATACATCGACAAGGTGCAGGACTTGCACGATGGAGGGACTATTATATATGTGGGGATTCTTGCATTTGATTATTTTCTTGAGGTTGTATGGTGAGAGGTACTGAGTTGGTACCCCATGGAGCAGGCTAGGCAGTTGGATACATCCATGGCCACATTTCAGTAGAGTCCATGGATTACCATAGGGACACGAGGGCCAGATTACTGTTGGGATCCAGGTGGGATTTACCATCACATGATAGAGTCAGTAGGTGATGGTAGTCATTGTGCGATGGGTTTGATGTTTGGGTGCACATACATTTTCAGATCTCTATCAGAGCCCCATACATCCCTAGTGACAGGATGTTTCGACAGGAGGGTACACCTTTTTCAGGATTTATCTCAGCATAACAAACATGCATGGATTCACAACGTGATTAGCCTACTTTGGTAGGAGCTGGTTGGAGGAGGTGGCATTGGCAGGCCACCAGACATGGAAGTACGTAGAGATGGTGCTCGCTCATGGGTATATTGTACACTTGAGCTATGGAGGATAGGAGCAATGATTTCATTTTCATGTGAGGAGTTGGGTCACTGCGATCCTTTAGAGCAGATGAGGAGATGTAGCCCACCTCATGGGGGGTTTACTATCATAGTGGTGGCTCTTTTGGCCCATGTATGATACATGATGGTACAGGATGGTATAGTCATAACCAATGGTATCTGGTGGTGTACAGGGGCAGGTTGCAGCATACAGTGGCATGATGAGGAGTGCGGAGACACTTGGTGGTATGTAGTGACCCATGATACGGCGTAGCAGGCACTTGGAGCATTGCCTCCAAGGGCACTTATGGACAGGGGCGTTAGGTGTACCCTAGGATGTAGCTCACCTAGGATTTATGAGGATATTGTTGAGCATCTGGAGACACCATGTTTAGCAAAGACAGGGATATGAGGGTGTTATCGATAGATCCAAGTCAAAGAGGGAGGCTATGCACATCATGCATGATATTCCTTTGGGGGAGATCCAGATGGAGGCTCACAGTGAGCCAGTACTAGAAATGTAGCTAAATTTGGGGTCAACCATGGAGGAGGAGCTGTTGGAGATGGTGGTGCATCCATCTTTGGGCCGACCCATTGATGAGGTGTCGGTAGATGCACATATAGTTAGAAGGACTGCAGTAATTTCAGGGAGAAACACTCTCCAGGAGTACATCGATGGGGCTTGTAGTACACCTTGCGCACTTGAGCCTATTATAGAGAGAGGGGCCTTCCCTTTGAGGAAATTCACTACGACAGGCAGGAAAAAGTAGCATGAGTTGAGTGTGAGTTAGCGACCACACTCCAGACATGTTCTATATGCATATATCACCACAATGGATTCTTCGACCGGGATAAAGCAGTGGGAGATCATGAGTTGGTATCCTAAGGATGGTACGATATTCTTAGTTAGGTGCATAGTAGAGTAGGGACCCGTAGACATGATAGGTACTACGGTTTATAGTTGGTATTGGGGCACATGTCGAAAACTTTTTAGCATTCCATCCCGACTTTCAGAGAGTAGGATCAGCATTGGATTGAGTCAGCGGAGAGAGGTGATGAGTTGGTACGCAATTTGTGGGGTATCTTATACACTCAGATCTATGGCACAATAGGGGCCATGAAGCATTGATGCACATTGGCGTTCTTCACCTTATGAGGTAGTAGCTATTTCTAGATGCAGTGCACAGTTTGAGCTAGGGTACTTGGGCGATGATTGGCCATAGGGGCATTGGGATCTGGGAGAATTGATTGATGATATGTATGGTGAGAGATCCATTTGGGATCTCGACATTGAGGGGTCTGTTCTAGGTAGCCAAACACGAGGTTATTGCCACACTAAGGGGTTTGTATGGGATTCAGGCATTGGTCTCAGCTGTATAGGGTCAACAGGGTGGCCCACATATTTGCAGTAGCTTGAGGACAAGCAACGTTTTGGCAGGGAGGAATGTAATATTTGTAATTTAGATTTTATCTAATTAGAATATTAAATTTTATCTTCCTTAATTAGTAAATGAATAAGAGGGTAGAGGGACCCATAAATCCCTTTAGTAGGAATGAAACCAATTCTTAATGTGAATGTGGATCAATGCATCTGTTGAGCATTGAAAAAGGTGTGCATTTGTCATGTATTTCTTTATCTTTTTCCTTTAATCATGACTCCTTTATGTTCTAGAATGATAATATATTGAAGAATTACAATAGAATTGAGGAGGTTAGTTCTTATTGCGAAATTAACTAAATATTGTCTTTTCCTCTATATAGGAACTCAATGAAGTGGGATGCCACCATTTGGAAGGAAACGATAAGACAGGTGTAACTGATGTCCCTTCAACGAAAGGTGTAGCCAGACAAGAAAACCAAGTTCGGAGCACAAAGTCAAAGTAAGGAAAGGAACAGTGCAGCACCAGCGCAAGAAGATGAAATGATAGCCAGAGAAGGAAGATAGAATCCCTCAGGATCTCTCGATCCTGAGGGATCGTTGTTCAAAGTTATCTATACTCCTTGTTTCCTCCGCCTAGCTGTTATAAAAGAACAACGTTTGTAGAAATGAAGAAAATTAGACATCTTATAATCATTATGATTTCCTTTTGTAATTTCAGAATTTCTCATCAACTCTTGCTAATTAAAATAGAGTAAGATTGTTTATAGACTCTACTACATATGATTAATACATAAATTCGGTTGTCGTTCCATTATCTGATACTGGAGTAGTCCGACGATGCTTCACTAGAGGCTAAGAGCCCGGCCCTGGTGGTTCCACCTACTATTTGTACTTTTAATTTCCAATTTCCAGTCATGTGATGGTTTACATTAGCTTTCATTTCCTTTAAACTGCATTGCTTCACAGTTACCTTAGTTTATAGTTTACTTTTTTACGAAATTGGTGTGTTGCATTGGTGAATCGCATTTCCGTTCTTTTCCACATGACTAGAGTATCTATCCTTTTATAACTTGTATTGTTATGCTTTGCAGATACAAATCTTCGCCATTTAGGATTGTTGTTCATTTCCATTAATGATTTTTTGTTTATTTTCATTAATGTAGTTTGTTGTTCATTTCCATTTATAGATTGTTGTTCATTGCCATTAGAAAGAGTTGTTGATTTTCATTAAATAGTTGTTGTTCATTTCCATTCATAGATTGTTGTTCATTGTCATTAAAAAGAATTTGATGTTCATTTCCAGTAAACATATTTGATGTTCATTCCTGTTAATTAGTTTTACTTTTTATTCCTTTTTGCAAGAGTTTGTTTTTTCTTTGGAGTGTTATTACAAAAAGCATTGTTAGTGATTTAACACAATTACCATTTCCATTGAATTGCGTTAGTGTGGAATGCAAGGTCGTCAACTGTAAAGGACATTGGTTATCACTGCCTAGGTTCTCAGATTGATTACCTTGTTCATATCTGATTTCATTTACATCAGTTGACAGAGGAAAGAGCTATTACTACTGCATCCTTGACTGATGATTTTTGAGTGATTGTTTGAACTACAAAACATTGAGTTTTATATCGTAGTTAGATTTAATTTTCAAGCATTCGTTTACTCTTGTATTTAAGACACTATACTGCACATTGAAGAGAATTACTCTTAGATTAAATCACAGCCTCAGACTGAGTACACTCTTGAGATAAAAATTCATACCTGGATTGATAATTAATGTAGGATAAATAGGAGTTAAAAAGACACCTTTTATACTTCAACATTTTAGCGTCATTACCAGGGAGAGTGTAGCTATTTAGAAAAGAGTGATGTATATTTTATTTTCTCTACTAGGGAAGAACTGGGTATTAAAAATGGAAGGTAAGAACATGCGTACCGAGCGAGGAAAATGCTCGTTCATCTGCCCACTTCACAGCAGAATTGAGTGAAAATTTAAGGTAGGAATGAATTCTTGCATTTTTTGAATGACTAGAAAATTTAAACAAAACGAAATTCCTCCCAGACCTGAAAAACCTAAGGGACCGGTGACCCTTGGTTGAACAACTTTTATCGAAAACATCATTAAGAGAGTTGAATCTCAGCCATCATTAGGCCCTAGAAAAATTGCTTATAGACAACCCACTAGTTCCCTTCAGGCCACAGAATCACCATCTGTAGCTTTTGCTGAGGTGCATAGTCAAACAAAAGAGCAATATTCTCAAGAAATTGGGAATTCTCGCCCAATCTCTTTACAAGAAGGGAACTCTAGTAATCTCCACAAAGGGGAAGGACAAACAGGGGAAATAGAAAAACCAATATCCCCTCTTGAAGTAGTCCAAACACTAAGTAGCCCAGATAAGGGAAGCACTGTCAAAATCATCCAAAACAAAGCTGAAGAACCCGAAGAACCAAAATCCCCTCGGATAATAGTTAAGCAAGGGACATTCATTATCCTAGATCAAGGAAGTGTTGTTAAGGTCATCCCTACTCCTTCTAGTCAGTCTAGGAATAATTCCCTAGAAATCCCAGAAGGATATTGGCACATATTTGATCAAATGGCCCATAACTAGCAACCACCCAAACTTCCACACTGCAATATCCCATTGTGGACACTTCAATTAATGCACTAATGAAGGCTATTCCTCTCCAGCATATTCCTACATTCTATGGCTTAACCTAAGAAGATCCAGATGCATTTATGTTTGAATTCGATGTATTATGCAGAGGGTATGACTATACCACCGATCCCCAAAAGTTAAAATTATTCCCCTCCACATTAAAAGGAGCAGCTCTACGATGGTTTACAGGGTTAGGTGGAGGTGTTATAAATGACTGGGATCAGATGAAAGCTGCTTTTCTAAAGAAATATCAGGATTATTATAGGTCCAGGGAATTAAAATATGAAATATTTCAGATGATAGCAAAACCTAATGAAACATTGGAGGATCAATACAACCTCCAGAGATCACCCTATGCATCTTTACCCTTACCTGATAATGTGTTAAAAACTACATTAATTAAAGGGATGAAGGAACAATGGGTTGAAACATTAAACATCATGGGAAAAGGTGATATATATCAGGAAAATTTTGCTGACATTATTAATGTATGTATCATGAGTTCAAGAGGCAGCACAAGATTAAAACTAGCAGAACGTGACATGATCACAAGGGATAGAAAGACCTCCAGTGCAGGTATAACTCGCATAGAAATTGGCAATCTAATAAAATATTTCAAAACTGATATTATAGGGACTCTGACAACGTAGCTTGATATCATGCAAGATAAACAAAAGCAAGAATAAGTAGAACAAAATTTGGCAATATTCTACCCTAGATTCAGAAAGAAACATAGCCATAACGAGTACTTGTTGGATACATTCCAAGTCTGTGCTATCTGCACGACATATCACTCTACAGAAAGTTTCCCCTCCCTCCCGGGATTGAAAGCAGTTTACAAAGAAGCAGAAGAAGAAACAGAAACAGTATACCTACTCAATCAACACCGTCAATGGCAGCCACGACAAATAGGTATGCCCATTGATCCATCCTCTTCTTTTCAGTCTCCTCACTATAATGCTCAGCAATATAATGGAATATGGAAAAATCAGCCACCCTTTCCTAGTTGGTCACAACAGCCATTTCCTACACCACCATGGCCAAATCAAAAAAATCAAACCAATCGGCCAAATTTTCCTTACTGTCCACCATTTTGGAAAAATAATACATATCCAACACAATGGTCCCCCTCCACCTCGCAGAGTCAGACCTGGCAGTAGAACTGGCAAAGATTTATGAATCGACCAGCTGGAACAATTCCTCTCCCTCCACCTACACTACCAGCACCATATACACTGCAACAAAGTCCCCAGACCGACTTAATACTGCAAATCCCAGCCCAACCCAACCCAAACCCTAATAATAGATCGGTTCAATCTGTTCAAATAATAGAAGAACTAGAACTAGAAACCGAGTTAAGAGAGTGCAACGACCTTCAAATAAGGTCTGGGCGCATAATAGAATCAGAGGGAGACAAAAAATTTCAAGTTGAAAATCCATTACCTTCAGAACAAACATTTCAAAAGGAGAATGTGGTTATACAAAAAACACATGAGCAAGCAACCACCTCTTCTCTGCCATTCCTAGAACGATTAATCATACCTTGTCCAATAGAACATCCTGATTTTGATCTTCTGGGAGAACTGAAAAATTTGTGTATAAAAATCCCACTCCTCCAAGCTATCCAAGATATTCCCATTTATGAAAATACCATCAAAGAACTATGCATAAGAAAGCCAAAGAGGAGAATAACAATTAACCCAACTATCCAAGTAGTCAGCACTTTATCTGACTTACTATCAGGAAGAGAAGCACCTGTAAAGTATGAGGACCTGAGAAACCGTATAGTTACAGTGCAAATCAATGGAAAATCATTTCCAAATGCCTTAGTTGATTTGGGAGCTGCAATTAATATCCTAACAGCCACCACTTGCCAAAAACTTGTCATTACATCATTAGATCCAACAACAACCTTATTGGAATTGGCTGACCGATCGGTAGTCAAGCCAGAAGGCACACTACATGATGTAATGATATCTATAGACTCCTGGGAATACCCTGCTGACTTCCTGATTATTAACCCCAAAAATCGGCTAGATGAACATCCTTTAATATTAGGCAAACCTTGGCTTTCGGCAAGGCAGCATGACTATAACTAGAGGGAGTTATGTCAAGAACTTAGCCTTATACCCTCTAGCCCAACCAAGCCTAACAATAATAAGAACAAATAGATAGCATGTATCTTACCTCATAGAAAAAATTAGATCACCATTAACCATAGAATATGCCCTCGACTTCAAAAACCAAAGAGAAGATGACATCATTGACAGTTTTATCAACCAACCAAAAACCAAATCCCATTTGCAATGTCACATGATCAAGGCAACATTTGATAATGAAGAAGAAGAAGATCCCCTAAAAGGCATTCAAGAACAAGTAATGCCTACCACTTCTATTTACAATATCAAATCTATAGAAATTGAGCTAGGAAAAACTCTGAATATTAACAAAAATCTGACTGTTAAACAAGAAGAAAAATTGGTCCAAATACTAAAAAAATATAAGGGAGATTTTGCATGGGATTACCCAGACATGAAAGGAATTGATCCCCAGTTATGTACCCACCACATTTATACAGAAAAATATGCTAGACCCATTCGCCAACCCCAACGAAGATTAAACCGTCATCTTAAGGATATTGTGAAAGCTGAATTACAAATACTTTTGAATGTCAACTTTGTTTATCTAATATCTGATAGCAAGTGGGACTCTCCACTAGTATTGGTGCCAAAGAAGAATGGAAAGTGGAGGATATGTGTAGATTACAGAGAACTAAACAAAGCAACCCAGAAATACCACTTTCCCCTTCCTTTCATTGACCAGGTATTAGATACATTAGCAGGGAATAAATTCTTTTCTTTCTTAGATGGCTTCAGTCAATACAATTAGATTCAGATTGCCCCTGAATACCAAGATAAGACTAATTTTACCTGTCCTTGGGGGACATTTTCTTACAGGGTTTTACCCTTTGGTCTATGCAATGCCCCTGCCACATTTCAGAGGGCCATTCTCGGCATCTTTTCAGATATAATAAATGAAGGGCTCGAAGTATATATGGATGATTTCACACCGTATGGAGATGATTTTGAGCCAGCATTAGAAACATTGGAAAAGGTGTTGCAAAGGTGTATTGACACTAGACTCTGCTTAAGCCATGAGAAATGGCACATGATGATGACCGAGGGACTCATCTTAGGCCATTATATCTCAACAGCTAGAATACAGGTAGATCCAGCTAAAATTCAGATAATTTTGTTAATACCTACTCCTAACACACAAATAGAGGTACGTAGATTTCTCAAATTTTTTGGTTATTATAGAAGATTTATAGAGCATTATTCTCAAATAGTTTCACCTCTATACGCACTAACAGGGAATGTTGATTTTAATTGGGCAGATAAATGTGACCATGCTTTTGAGGATCTCAAAAATATTGTATCAACAGCCCCAGTGCTAAGGGGCCCAAATTGGGATTTTCCATTCCAAATTTCATCTGATGCCTTAGAAACAGCTATTGGAGCAGTCCTTGGGCATGAAGAAGATAAAAAACCATATGCAATTTATTATATTAGCAAGAATCTATCTCCTTCTGAATTAAACTATACTATGACTGAGAAAGAATTTTTAGTTGTAATACATGTTGTAGATAAATTTAGACATTATATAACTGGGTATCCTATAGTTTTATATACAGATCACTCTGCCATAAAATATTTAGCAAATAAACCTGTTACAAATGGTAGAGTAACAATATGGTTGATTCTATTGCAGGAATTGGACATCACAATAAAGGATCGACCAGGAAAAGAGAATCCTGTAGCTGATTTTCTCTCACAAATGCCAAAACCAATAGACGCAGCAGCAGTTGAAGATTAGTTACCAGATGAACATTTGTTTGTTGTTACTGCCAGAACCCCATGGTATGCTAATGTTGCAAATTATTTAGCAGTAGGTAAATTACCTAAGCATCTAACGTCCAATAAACGAAAATAGATAGTATAGCACAGTACTCGATTCTCTTGGATTGGGGGTTACCTATTTCATACGGGAGCATATATGCACATCAGAAGATGTGTCTGAGAAGACAAGATATTTGACATCCTGAAAGCATGCCACGATGGGCCATGTGGCGGGCATTTTGCAGATCGCAGAACCTGTCACAAGGTTTTAAAAATAGGCTATTACTGGCCTACAATCTTTAAAGATGCTAAAAAATTTGTACAAGCCTATGATAGTT
Source organism: Pinus albicaulis (assembly GCA_034641835.2). NCBI lineage: Eukaryota > Viridiplantae > Streptophyta > Pinopsida > Pinales > Pinaceae > Pinus > Pinus albicaulis. Next base: position 767,852,411 of record CM076579.1, on the reverse strand, counting down.
TCCAAAGGGTAGGATGCCCTGGACAGTTTGATGAAATGCCTTTAAACCCAAAGTTAGTAATCGAGCCATTTGAGCATTGGGCGGTCGATTTTTTTGGTCCTATTAACCCACCATCAAATCAGAAAACATATATATTAGTTGCAACAGAGTATGTTACTAAATGGGTTGAAGCAGAGGAACTTCCAAGAGCTACAGAGGACTATGTAATATAGTTCTTTTTTCGAATATTCATGCGATATGGCCTCCCAAGGGAGGTAATTAAAGATGGAGGACTGCAATTTGTAGGTAATAAAATCGCTGCAACATTAAAAAACTACCACGTTCAGCACAAAATCACAACCACATACCACCCACAAGCAAATGGCCAGGTAGAGAGCATGAATAAGGTGATAGCTTCTATACTAACAAAAATAGTTGCATCACATCGATGTGGCTCGACTTTAAGATTTTCGGAAGCCTTGTGGGCATACCAAACAACATGGAGAAATACCACTGGGTATTCACCATATCAATTGGTATTTGGAAAAGAACCCATATTTCCAATAGAATTTGAAATTCAAACATTAATAACAGCCCAGGAGGCGGGTCTGAATTTAAATGAAGCCCAGATCAGCAGATTACCACAAATCAACAAATTAGATGAAATTAGGCTCTCCGCCCTCTAGCACACTGCATTAATTCAGCAGCAGAGAACAAAATGGCACGATGCCCTCATTAAAAATAAAATCTTCCACGAAGGAGATTAGGCACTCCTATATGACTCCAGGTTTCAGGATTTCCCCGGAAAAATCCAAACACGATGGCTTGGACCTTATGAGATAAGGAAAGTGCATGACAATGGCACCATTACATTAACTACTATTGATGGATCTGGACATTCTTTCAAAGTAAACGTTCATCGACTACGACTTTATCATAAACCGCTTAATTGAGAATCCTTTTACCAACAATTACAGGGAGATTCTATAATGTTGATTCTTGCTGAGGAAGATAATTCCTCCTCAGCACTTATTCACTGATAAATTCCTTTATTTCTGAAACTTGTAGATAAGTTTTTCCTTTTAATTCTGCCTGTATAAACTATTTTTTTTTACATATTTTATTTTTTGTGTTGTTCCTCTCAAAGGAACAACAATCTTGTGTGCTTTTATTTTTCATGTCATTCCTCTTAAGGAACAGTTGTTGTTTCTCTTAATGAACAGTAGTCGTTCCTCTTAAGGAACAACCCGTTTGCGTGTTTATCTTTCTGCTGTTCCTTTCAGAAGGAACAACATTTTTGCTAAACGTTTTCGATGTTCCTTCCAAAGGAACAACATTTCGGCTAATTTTTTATGCTATTCCTTTTAGAAGGAACAACATTTCTGCTGAATGTTTTCGCTGTTCCTTCCAAAAGGAATAGTGTTTCCGCTAATTGTTTTTGTTGTTCCTTTCAGAAGGAATAGCGTTTCCGCTGAATGTTTTTATTGTTCCTTCCAAAAGGAACAACATTTCTGCTAACTGTTTTCATTGTTCCTTTCAAAAGGAACAACATTTTTTCTGATTGTTTTGTTGTTCCTTTCAAAAGAAACAACATTTCTATAGATTGTTTTTGTTTTTCCTCTTAAGGAACAACAATTGTTCCATTTAAGGAACAACACTTTTTTACTGCATTTTTTTTCTTTCTTAGAACAATATTTTGAGAATTTTGAGAACTTTTCATGATCCTTTTAAGGAAAATATACAAATTTATGCAAGGACACAAAAATTAGAGGTTATTGGAATCAACATATCAAAGAGAAATTGTAATCTTTAAAAAAATTCTTTGTATTGATAAGACAAAAGGAAAGGACACAACTATCTATATCACTTTGTTGTCCTTATTTTCACTAAAAATAGTTTGATTGATTATTTTTATCATGTTGGTTCTTCCCTAATCCTCATAATTCTCTTTGACTTTTATTATTGAATAAGAATAAGGGGATACCTTCTCTATTAAGATGTTCATACTTCTTCCACCATCCCTAATCTTAAGGAGTGTTGTGCCATCCTTTATACATCAATAGGAAAGTGCTATATAAAAGAAAAAGTAAAGAAAAAATACATCTATACAACAATTCTATGATATATCAGATAGAGGATTGGGAGTCTCATCATGAGCCAGCCTACCATGATCATAAGGAAGCAGTGAAGTGGCTTTCCCATTATGGCCACCACACCAGGGACATGATCCAATGGGAAAATTAGAAAAATAAACAGTCCTTGGAATAGGAGGTCTCATCATGAGCCGCCCTGCCCACCTTTCACTCCTTCCCAGTGAATGGCATTGTGATTCATCTAGTTCCCAAACCAGCACAATGACCTCCATCATGACATCATAAAGCACTATCCTAGGTATATATGAAGGATTATGGTTCCAAGGGTGAAAAAGAAACTTTTTCAAGTTTATGGACACATGTGGGCAACAGAGCTCTGCTGATGGTATTGGAGTCATATTTTTCACAACTCAATAGCAATTATAAACCCTTTTCTTATATATTTATCTTATATACAAATGAGATTATGATCCTAAACCCCTTTGATTGAACCTTTATACATGAAATATTGTTTATCAATCAATCATAATGGTTTAAACGAATATTGACTGCATAAGTACTTTTATTTATGTCTGATATTCTTTCCCTTATTTTTGAATCATTACATAGCATTTCATATCTATTCATGATTTCATAATATGTCTCGATTTCAGTAATTTGATAATTTTTGGATCATATCATAAGTATGCATGCCTTTCTATAATGTACAACTCCCTGCAGTATGTTGCTCCTCCATTTGACAGTCGAGGGCAACCTATCATATTTCAGGGGGGAAATGGTGACTTTTAAATATGCCTGCATATGATTTAATTCCCTATGTTCATCAATTCCTGAAAATAGAAATTTTAATGGTATTTTTTTCGATATACACGAGGAGCTGTTCCATTTCCATTTCTGTGTATTATTGTGAAGAACTAACAATGTGCAGGATTTAGAAGAAATGGGAGGACGAGCAATACATAGTGAACCTCTAGTATTAACAGTTTTCGACGCTGCACGAGCAATTTTGGAAAGAGCAAGGTGGATTATATACCTTACGCGACTACAGCAGCCCCATGAAACTGTGGCTATTGAATTTTTACAGAACTTGCAGGAGAATTATTCCATGGTAAGAGGTAGGAAAATAATAGTGATAGAGGCAGTAACTGCCGAGGTATATGGTCTACCGGCAGTTGGACCCATATGGACCCATAAAAAAAATAAAACTTCAAGAGGCCATGAACATCTTTTGGGATGAAGGACAGACCTTGATCGTCAAAGGAAAAGGAGTCCAACCAGCAACTTTGGGAGAACCATGGACGGAACTAGCCAGAGTTGTACAAAGCTACATCACATGTGACGACAGAAAGGATGTGGTAATATCACACCACCTTAAATTATTAGCAGTACAAAAACAGAAATGCACTGTGAATTTGCCTACATTTTTAAATTTTTTATTGCATGATGCTGCTCGAAGCATAGGGAAATACCGTCATACAGGGATGGTAGTAAGCCACCACTGTCTAATTCAATTAATAGTTAGTTATAGTCTTGCCCAATAGTAGACTAGCTGGGAAGAATTCATATTCTCAATTGACAGAGGAACAGCCTTACCTACCCCAAAACGAAAAAGAGTCACCAACACACCAAATGAACCTCTGAAACGTAGAAAGTCCTCCAAATTAAGGAGAAAGAGGGGAATGGTGGGAAGCCTTCTGGGTAGCAGCATCCAACCCATGGAATTACCTAGTTCTGAAGAAAAGCAACCCCTGCAACTTGAAGGGGGAGAAGACCAAGAAGAAGAGAAACCCCTGCAACTTGAAGGAGGAGAAGATTGGGAAGAAGAAGAAAATAACCATACCAGTGAAGAAGAGCAGGAAGAAGAAGGAAATAACCTTGCCAGTGGAGAAAAGCAGGAAGAAGAAGAAAGTAATCATACCAATGAAGAAGAAAGGGAGGAAGCAAAACCTCTCATAACCTCCAGTGCAAGCCCACCACAGAATCCATTACAGGAGGATGAATTGGCCCAAATTTTGGCCAATATGAGTGAATATATACAACCCCATAGTCCACTCAATCTCAATATTGAGATAGAACAATTGCAGGAACATTCTGTCATCAACACGTACACGATTGAGGAAATGCATACTGAGGAGGCAGAAGAAGAAACCCCTTAGAAAACGGCAGAGAAAACTAGGGTTACTTCCTCTGAGGTACCTAGTCTGGAAAATGTGATTACTGAAAGCATAGAAGCAAGCCTGAGTGAAGGCACAAGAACTGGAGAACAAACCCTAGCCGAGCAACCAATTACAGAAAAAGGACCAGTTGTTCCTTCCAAAAAATAAGAAGAAGACAAATGAACTTGAGAAACTGCAGAGGGAACTAAAAAAGCTCCAAAAATTAGTAAGACAACTCAGGCAGAGGATTAGGGTGCTACAAAAGGTGAAAGTATCTAAAAGAACCTTGAAAATGAATAATGCGGCCACCTAAACGAAACCCCATGGTACAAGGTGTAATATTCCAAACAATAAAAATTTGGATAGATCTAAAACATATTAGTGTTCTCATTTAATACAATCTTTCATCAAAAACCAGAACACAAGAAATGCAGCTATTTTATTTATATTATTATTCACTGAAAGTAAAATACATGCCCAGACCATAAAATCCTACAAATGGCATGCATAGCTGCTTGAAAATGACAAATATAAGAAACTAAATCCCACTTTTGAATCCTGGATGGATCCACCACATAAAATCACTACGGGGTTTTTGTCCCAGGATCAATAATAGAACTAGCCAGGCCAGGTTCTCAACCCAAACATAATAAAATAGATAATCCAGAATTCTCTAAATGCCTAGCTTCTCTCCCCTTTTATAGGCTTGATGGGTCAATACCAACAAGAAATACCATGGGTCAATACCAACAAGAAATACCATAGGTCAATACCATGGGTCAATACCATGGGAAAATACCATGGATTGATTCTATCCACTTTGACTAGATCAAGAAAGGGAATATTACAAATCCTCCCGCCCAAAGATTGCTTGTCCTCAAGCGATCCAATTCTATCCACAACAAAAGAATTTGTACATTAATACAAGGATCCCATACAATCCGATGTGCTCTCCATGTTGGATGGTCCTGAATGGATCCTCCAATACCTGGATCCCAAACAATCCTCCAGCCAATCCTCCCCTCAATAGATTTACCTAGATCCCAAACAATCCTTTCCCCAATGGATTCTCTTGGATCCCAATGCCACCTAAATCCTGGGACCTGTGGGTTATGGTACCATTTCAGCCCTCCATCACTGCCCACACCAAAGGGCCCAAGTTGCAATATGCCCTCGGCTGTGAGTATCCTCCAAAGAATCAACCTATCGATAGAATACCAACTCATAATCTCTCGCCAATCCATACTTGGGAAAGAATGAATATCTGCAAATCTACTATGTTGATGTTGTTCGATGCTCGATTCATGCTGCTCTACTTGGTTACCCAACATGATGTATTTGGATAACTCTTCCCTTCTCTTCCCAATTTATAAAGGTGGGTTGTTGGTAGTGTTGCAAGACTTATCTATGTACTCCTGTAGAGGGATGCTCTGGAACTCCCAATCGTACTCCTCTTTCTGCCTTATGAGGGATTTGAGTTGTTCTTCAACACTAGACGACTTGGTGTTTGATTCGGCACATACCCCTATGAGTTCCTCAATTTTTCTGTTCTCCTGTAAGGAAATGTCTCAAACTATCCAGACTTTCTGCTTCAACAACAAAAGATCTGTCTTGAAATGCTTGATCCTTTCTTGAAAGTCTTCTACTGGCAATCCTAGTGTCATGCTGACTGTCTCTGTATCTGTTTACACCCGATGCACAACGACCACATCTTCAACTTGACCCTTTTACCAACTCTCTAGGAATGGTCCATTTTGCACATTATGTTTGTCATGTTTCTCCTCGTGATCATACTCATCATGCTGGTTCACTATGGCTGGATCCTCACTCAAATCTCCCAAGTCTTCTTCATCTGTGGAGACAATATGTTCATCCCTTTCAACTATCGAACATAGATTCATTTTATCTATACTTTATTGTTCATATTCTTCATGAATATTCCCCTAGGGATCTACAAACTCCATTGTATAGGAATCAACCTCATCAATGGCATTAGGTAGAATTTACTCATGCACTTCCAAATGTTTGTCGTCCTGCAAGCCTCCATGAATAATGTCATGATGTTGCTCACCATCCTGAATATCAATAGACCCATCTATAAAATATTTCCCATGATTTGAAGTAATCTCCTCTGGTTCTGTCTTTGTTGCCTTCTTCTTATCACTTGGACAGGAATGGTTAAGGGCCCAAGGTCCCTTGTAGATAAAGCATAGTCCTCTCATCCTTATTTCATTCTTGCTGCTGATTTTGTTCTTGCTTTGATTATCATTTTGGTCTATGGAGATATGGCTACTTAAAGGACCATATAACTTCACTAGTAAATCAAGAATTTTCTGGTTGTTTCTCAAAATTTCTTCAAGACGATCCATCTTCTCCCATACCCAAACAGGAATATATTAATTTTTCATAGGAATATTTTTTCAACCGTCCCTTCAAATATTTTCACAAATTTAACCCACAGACTTATAAATGATTTTCCTTTCACTTATGTCTCCCAATAAAAATAATTTACAAAAAAATAAAAATCCAACTAGGGTGATAAATATCACTGAAGTGAGAAATGCTGGCTAGGGTGAAAAATAAATTTCACCAAAGTTCCTTGCATAAAACTCTCAGGTTGGCAAGATGCACAGCTCTGATACCACTGTAAGATTCCAAACAGTAAAAATTTGGATAGATCTAAAACATATTAGTGTTCTCATTTAATACAGTCTTTCATAAAAAACCAGAACACAAGAAATGCAGCTATTTTATTTATATTATTATTCACTGAAAGTAAAATACATGCCCAAACCATTAAATCCTACAAATGGCATGCATAGCTGCTTGACAATGACAAATATAAGAAATTGAAGCCCACTTGTGAATCCTGGATGGATCCACCACATAAAAATCACCGCAGGGTTTTCGTCTTGGGATCAATAATAGAACTAGCCAGGCCAGGTTCTCAACCCAAACATAATAAAATAGATAATACATAATGCTCTAAATGCCTAGCTTCTCTCCCCTTTTTCTAGGCTTGATGGGTCAATACCAACAATAAATACCATAGGCCAATACCATGGGTCAATACCATGGGAAAATACCATGGATTGATTCTATCCACTTTGACTGGATCAAGAAAGGGAATATTACACAAGGGAAATGGAAACTAAAACTGAGCCCATATTCATTCAGGATAACAAGGAACAACAGGCAGTTGTTATGGATGCAGTTGCCCAAACTGAAAATATACAAATCTGTAATAAAGATGTTCATACTGAGGCACTGTCCTCTAGTAGTATGGCCAACAAAGAGACACAGACTGTAGGCACTTGATGTTTTAATAAGAAAACCCAGGTTTTGAGAGAAGACCCTGGTATAGTAAAACTCCAAGAGGAGCTGGCACAGGCTCAGAGGGCTATAGAAAATCTCGAAGAAGAGACTGTTCCCAAAAAGAAATATCAATATTTACAGCAGCAGTTAAACGACATCAATGCATCAGAGGCAAAAGCTTTCGATAGATGTCGAAAGGCAGAAGAGAAAGTTGAACAGCTAACGAATAGATTAAAAACAGTCAAGAATCAAATGGATACTCTCTGTTCTTTATACACAGATGTTCTAGCATGTAGGTGCCCTGCCAAAAATTATGATTTTTTTTATTAGAAAGATATTTGCAGTTAAAAATTAAGGCTGTTAAGGCAAGGAAACCCATAGAATTAGAAACTGTAGATGATTTTATAAGCTGCTGCAAACTCTATGGAGTAAAAGTCCACCATCTACTCTGTGAATTTTATTTACAAAATTTTATATTGGCTGAGGAAATGGAGACAAATCCCATCCCTTTTGTGGGTGATATCCAATATCAAGAATTTATTTCATTTGTTGTTAACCAGTTAAAATGGCTCAAAGCCTATAACACTTTTCAGATCCAAGAAAATGGGCTAGACCTTTGGGTTAGGGGTGAATCGAGACACCCATTACAACTGTGGGCTAGGTAGAAAAGCTTAATGTTTGGAGTAATCCAAACATTGGGACCCATGCACAAAGAAATCATCCTGGATGGAGTAGAATATTTTCTGTCCATCAGAGACCAGGCCACAATAGCAACTAAACTCCGATGGAAGATTTCCAATTGGAATATTCAAGATAGAGAGCCATTCAACTACAAAATTTTTTAGTTTGCCGCCAACCGCTTGGTTATTTATAGTAACCTCATCTTGAGGGAAGGCCCGTATTGGCTAGGTTGTAGATATCACAGCCCTATTATCTGGTATCCTACAGCAGACTATAAGGCCAAATATGAATTACATGAAGGGCAGACAGGGCATGTTTTTGAAGTTTTAGCTGCAAATCATGGTTTTAGACCACTTAATGAAAAACCCTCTCCAGCCTATTCTCTAACTGCTTTTCATGTAAATTATGGTTTTCATGAGGACATGAAAAAGGGTAAGCAGGGGGGTGTGTTGAGCATTGGAAAAGGTATGCATTTTCCATGTATTTCTTTATCTTTTTCCTTTAATCATGACTCCTTTATGTTCTAGAATGATAATATATTGAAGAATTACAATAGAATTGAGGAGGTTAGTGCTTATTGCAAAATTAACTAAAGATTGTCTTTTCCTCCATATAGGAACTCAATGAAGTGGGATGCCACCATTTGGAAGGAAACGATAAGACAGGTGTAAATGTTTTCCCTTCAACAAAAGGTCGTAGCCAGACAAGAAAACCAAGTTCAAAGTGCACAGTCAAAGTAAGGAAAGGAACAGCGCGGCACTAGCGCAAGAAGATGAAATGATAGCCAGAGAAGGAAGATAGAATCCCTCAGAGTCTCTCGATCCTGACGGATCGCTGTTAAAATTTATCTATACTCCTTGTTTCCTCCACCTGGTTGTTATAAAAGAACAACGTTTGTAGAAATGAAGACAATTAGACATCTTATGATCATTCCAATTTCCTTTTGTAATTTCAGAATTGTTCATCGACTCTCGCTAATTAAAACAGAGTACGAATGTTTGTAGACTCTGCTACATATGATTAATACATAAATTCAGTTGTTGTTCCATTATTTGATACTGGAGTAGTCCGACGATGCTTCACTAGCAGCTAAGGGCCTGGCCTTGGTGGATCCACCTACTATTTGTACCTTTAATTTACAATTCCAGTCGTGTGATGGTTTGCATTAGCTTTCATTTCCTTTAAACTACATTGCTTCACAGTTACCCTAGTTTATAGTTTACTATTTTATGAAATTGGTGTGTTGCATTGGTGAATCGCGTTGTCGTTCCTTTCCACATGACTAGAGTATTTATCCTTTTATAACTTGTATTGTTATGCTTTGTAGATACAGAGCTTCGCCATTCAGGATTGTTGTTCATTTCCATTAATGATTTGTTGTTTATTTTCATTAATATAGTTTGTTGTTCATTTCCATTTATAGATTGTTGTTCATTGCCATTAGTCAGAGTTGTTGATTTTCATTAAATAGTTGTTGTTCATTTCCATTCATAGATTTTTGTTCATTATCATTAAAAAGAATTTGTTGTTCATTTCCAGTAAACAGATTTGCTGTTCATTCATGTTAATTAGTTTTACTGTTTATTCCTTTTTGCAAGAGTTTGGTTTTGCTTTGGAGTGTTATTACAAAAAGCAGCGTTAGTGATTTAACACAATTACCATTTCCATTGAATTGCGTTAGTGTAGAATGCAAGATCGTCAACTGTAAAGGACATTGGTTATCACCACCTACGTTCTCAAATTGATTACCTTGTTCATATTTGATTTCATTTACATCAGTTGATAGAGGAAAGAGTTATTACTACTGCATCCTTGACTGATGATTGTTGAGTGATTGTTTGAACTACAAAACATTGAGTTTTATATTGTAGTTAGATTTCATTTTCAAGCATCCGTTTACTCTTGTATTTAAGGCACTATACTGCACATTGAAGAGCATTACTCTTAGATTAAATTGCAGCCTCGGACTGAGTACACTCTTGAGATAAAAAGTTGTACCTGGATTGATAATTAATGTAGGATAAATAGGAGTTAAAAAGACACCCTTTATACCTCAACAACATCTACATGGGGTCAAGATGAATAAACCACTTCTTGGGGTGAATGTGGATCAATGCATGTGGATGGGGTCAATTTGACCAAATCAACAATATAGTCATGGACGTAGTGGAGACAATGGAGGACAAAACAGTCATAATGGAGGTTAGTGGCCATGTGTGTAGCATCATTATTATGTGGGATGAAGAGGGTGAGGGATGACAAGCATATAAGGAAGGGAATGGCAGCCATAGAGAGCATTATGGATTATTATTATTTTCTTGTAATTCGTGACCTGAGCACGCTTGGACTATTTAGTCGAGTCTGCAGTTTTGTTTAGCACAAGGGTGTCTCTGAGTGGAGATCCCAACCTCATCCTCGAGGGAATTCGAGTGCCTAATCAGGAGAGGATTCTTGTTGTTCATGTGATTTGATCTCATCATCCAGTATTCAGGCCACATGCAGACCCTCTAGTGCAGCACAGTCACTCAGTGACTTACGCAGTCCCGTAGGAGATTTCATCAAAAGAGGGGCAAATTCCATGGCATTTCCACTTGGAATCAATTGAAGGCATCAACCCTTCAATAGTTGGGCTTGGGAGTACTTGCAATTATTCTATCTCAACCCATAATACAACATACCTAGTAGTTATGCATTGCACACCCTAAGAGGGTTATTTTCCAAGGTCAGCCAATCCAGAAATCCTTTCTAGGTTATTTTGGGGTTTTTCCATAGAGTCCAGATTCTAAATCCCATATTTTTTTAAGCACCAGAGCACCCTCATCTATGCAGTCCTATTCACCCAGCAACAACATTTCTAGTAGGGAAACGTAGAGGGAGAGCTCTAGTAGCGCAACAGAGAGTAGTGTTTTCAGTGGGAGAGCTTCAGGCCATTTTAGCCCGCCTTTGCGAGCTTGAGGGCTATCTATTTTGAAGCATCGTTTTATTTTTTTCACCTTTAAATTAATAAAATGTCTCAGTTGTTTTGTCTATTTTTATGTTGTTTTCATTTTATTCTCATATTGTTGTAGTTTCCAGTTTATTATGTTTTGTATTACTGTCTTTTCCTATTTCGAATATTACAACCTTTGGTTTTGCATGACAGTTCCTAATTTTGGAGGAAAACTCAAAAAACACCCCAAATTTCATGTTTCTTCCACTGTTTTTCAACCCACGCTACGCTTCTAGAGTAACCTTGGGAAAATGGATTTTTAAGTGTCTTACAAGTGGTATTTTTCAAGTTTCAAGGTTCAATTGGCTAGAGGACATCCAAGGCTACCTTATCCAATCTTCAGATCACCTAAAAGATGCATAAAATTCACTTAAAATCCCCTCCAAGTGCACGCTATGTTTCTATCAGAAAACACTACGTTTCTACCAGGCACGATACGTTTCTTTGTAGGAGCCTTTCTAGATAGGTGCCGATAAAAAATGGTCAAAGATTCGAGGTAAAAACTATCTCATTTTTTGTTTTATGGTTAATGAAGCCTATTTATGCTCCTCATTGTTGAGGGATCTTGTAATTAATCAAAGAGACAAAGACTCCTATCTGTTAGCTAAATTAGGGGGGATTGTTTCTAACTTCCCTAAAAACTAGGTAATGACTCATTAAGTGCATCAATGAAGTGTTTTGGATTAGGTTTCGACCCATTGAGGTAACATCCTCTCTATTTTCTATATGTACTCCAACTTATGTCATTTTAGAGGTTGGATAGTTGATATTGCAGTGTGGAGCTTATGTACATATTTTTACAGTGAAATCAAAGACATGTTGCAACTGTAATTTTGGAACTCTAGTGGTATGCTTATTAGCATTTTTTTTTCTCAGTGTTACCATCAAATTGAATTTTTATGCTTTCTTCCAATCACATATATGCTTTCATATGATTATCTTATGAGTCTTTAGGAAAAATTCTTACTTTTGTGCTTTTTTTAATGAGACTGTCATAAATTTGTTCTACTTCCTCTCTTGAATGAACTTATATGTTATATGCTCATTCAGATTCTTCCTTTTTCAAACCCAATACCACAATGACAATCTAAATGTGTTTCTAAGTATACCTACCTGAAATCTCTATAGTTGTTCATTTGAAATCTGACCTTGAAACCTAGACCTAGTTCCTAGACTAACACTTTCTATCCAGCAAAATTCAAAACAAAACCCTAATCACAATCACTAAGCTTACATCTAGCCTAAGATCTTTTCCTTTCGAGTCACCTCATTGATTGTAAAAATTACATCGAGGGAGCCCTCTCTGGTTTGGTAGGGCTAGCTACCAAATCTAAAGATTGGTTTGTGGTTACCTCCATCTGTCTCCTTTCTAAGACTTGGAAACAGAGGGAATGATAAAAGATACCACACATAAGATGGAATATAACTATATAAAACATTGTTCTCCAATCCAGTGATCAATCTGTCATACATAAACATTAGAGGAAATATAACTATGTATATAAAACATTGTTCCCCAATCTAGTGATCATTAGTCCATATATAACTCGTCAAATTTCACCCTTAATAAGAGTAACAAAATTATACTAAGAAAAATAAGACACTACAATTATTCACTTAATTTAATCCATCTTAGTAAATCCCAGTAAGTCTTCACCTCCTTAAGATATGAAATATTCTCTTTTGGGTGAATTTCATTTGAAGAAAAACTCCACTCAAAGAAATCAACGAGGTCCAGCAAACCCTTTGTTAAATGAATTTCAGGTGTGAAAGGCCTTTAAAAGCTCCAACAAAAGTGCAGGCTTCTATAGAATCTAGGGATTTGAAATATTAAATAGCAACGGTTGAGATGTCACATCGCGTGGGGAATTAGAGGTGGTTTAACGATCCTCCTTTCACTCGATCAAATCCAAAGGTTGTAAACACTTCCATTCGATGGTTGTTGTTTTACATAAGGTTGTAAACACTTCCATGAGACGTTAGTTGTAAATTAACTACCATGATACGACTCAACAACATACACATGAGTGTGTGGGGCCTAGTGAATGGTTTCCAATGCAATCTTTCATTTAATGAGATATGATACGATAAATATTTTATCCTTTATTCTTCTTTCAACTCAATATGATTTTGATAAATAAGGTTTTGCATAAATAATTTTGACGTTATAAAACCAATAATGTTTAGTAAATAATAATTTGATAGATTATCCTAAATATTTCCTTAGCATTCGTTTTATCAATGGTTTTAGATTTACTTTAATTTATCATGCATAGTACTTAAAAAAACAATTTCTCAAAAAGAAAGAAGCTCTACTACGATTATAAGATGACTTTTATCATTTTTAATATCTTCCCATTAAAATAATAGTCTAAGTGGTTTGATAAAATATTTCAATTCAAGCCTCCATTTATACAATACGCATATTTCAAATGTTGTAAATAAAATGTTATAAACTTTTGAATAAATGATTGAAGTTCTTCATACTAGTTCAACAGTGTTGTGTTATAAACTCTCGTAAAGATTTATAGATTTTGATGATTAAATTTGCATTATTTATCTTTCTTATACTATTTAATGAATTTATTTTATGGTTAGTAATCACAGTAAAACTTGTTTTTCATAACCCAACTTTAAATTCTGGAATACATCTTTACGTGGGTAAATTTCATTTCATTAATTTCTAAAACTTTAAAAATAAATTCTCACCAGAACTCCAATAAACCTATTCATAAGTATTCAAACTTAAAAAATAAATTCTCACCAGAATTCCAATAAAACTATGAATACGGGTTCGCAGTTTATTATCAGATTAGGAAAATAAGGCCTTTAAGGTCCAAAACCAATTCATAAAGATATTTGATGGAGAAACGAATCTATTGAGGACTCGTTATGCGTTGCCTCACCGTGGCATTACTCTTGACCCTCTGGAATCAATATTGTAACTGGTGCCATGTCAGGGAAATACGGAGGAACTTGGTGTTGCATCTTGGTGCTCTTGACGTCACCCTATTTTTCTGAACTTCTCGATGTTTTCACTAAGGAAGATAAAGGGGCATAAGTTACGGAGCAAGTTGGAGCGCAGATGACTAGCACATGGATGAGGGTATCATCTGGGACTTATATGCAATTTCATGATACATAGGTAAAGATCAGGGCTACATTGCTTCCGGAGAGAATCCATGGATAACCAAACTTTGGCGCTAAGAGTTCTTCTTTTCAAGCTTATTTTCTAGTTTAATTGTTTCTAAGAATATGGAGGGAGAAGTCTCTGTACAATCTTCAGGGTTTAAGAAGTTTTTAATTTCGATGTGCATCAGCAAACCATGCGAGAGTTTCAAAGTTCGGGTGGGTAAACAGTGGTCGAATATCGGTGGCTGTATCACATGCTATTGCTACTGATTTTTGTTTTTCCCGGTTTATGCCCATGGTTTTTCTTTGTTTTTCTAAGTGATGCTCGGATCTTCTGTTTTTCTTTTCGAGTTGTAGGTTCTTATTGGAGTTTTCCTTCAGCTTTTCTGGTTGGAGCTTTTCCGATTACATCTCTGATAATTTTGAAATTTCACCGAAAAGGCATTGTCTGACCAAGACGGTGATTTGGGGTCCTATCAACTTTGCCACCCCGGTACTTTCCGAAGAGGTTTGATTGGAAGTACCATACAGGCCGTCTAGTCTTAACTCTCCAGTATGTTTTAGCGCAGGCCTTCGAAGGGTGGTGGTGGTTGGTGTTGACGTTCTTGTCTTCTTTTGTCCTCTCCTAAGGCGAGGGTTTGGTTAACATTTAAGGATGATTTAAGGAGCATGGAGGAGTGATGTACTTTTGGTTTATTCGTCGGCCACGATACACTTTTCAACTTTTCCAAAAGGACATGAGTGAGATGAGTCAGATACTTTCAATTATATGGGCGGTTGACTAGACCGACCTTTGTGACACGATGGTGAAAGGGCTGGTTGGTGACTGTGCACCATTAGTAGACCCAAAATGGGGGATTTAATTTTTTTTTAAAGGAATGTGATGAGGCTTTGTTGGATGAGGATTTTATGCATGCAATCAGGGTGGCGGAAGAGGACCTTCACCCACGCGTCGCGGGAAATTCTGACAATGTTAATTGTCCAAAGCAGTCGAGGGACTCTTGCAATGAGATGATTGAGAAGGAACAGAGCTGTAAGTTATCGAAAAATTTATCTTCGACCAGGAAGACAAATCCTTGACTGAAACCTTTCAAGCCTGCGGCGGACGTCTGTATTTTAAGTTTCGGAAACGATATCTTGTGGGAGAGGGTTGAATCCCTGTCAAAGCGCGATGTGGTGGGAAGATGGATGTATGAGGAGTAGGGTCCCAGGAATATGTTGGAGTGGCTTTTAGTGCAGTGGGAGAAGATGATGGGATACAGGCCCAAGGCGAGCAAGCTGGATGAAGGATGGTACAGTTTTCTGCTTGAAAAGGACGAGGATGTGGGGAGGGTGCTAAGCCAAACTTGGGTTTCGGGGAAATGTTTCCTAGCCTTATACAAATGGAATGTCGATTTCAACCCAAGGACAAATGCGCTGAAAAACCACATAATCTAGGAGAAATTTTATGGGTTACTGCTTAAGTTCTGGAATGCTTGTGTCTTAATGGATATCGGCGACAATATAGGTAAATGCAAATTTGTTGACCCCAAATGCCAGGATGCTTTCGACAAAAGAGAGGCCTAGGTGCTGCTTGAGGTGTCGTTCGCAGGTGGTTTTCCAGCAAGCATAAATTTGATGTGGGAAGGGGTGGTGCACCGCGAACAGATTGATTACTGGAAAATTCCCTTTAGGTGCCACCTCTCTCATGAGACGGGTCACCTAATACGGAATTGCACCAGATGGCGGGAAGATTACAGGCATCGACGAGTGCTGAAGGAAAAATCTCCAAGGGAGACGTCGACAAATCCTGTTTCCACCGAACGACCGTCTAGATCGGGTAAGAATGTATTTGATAACCCCCCCTCACATTCTATTTCAGAAGCAGTTGTCGAGTCTTTGCATCCTGTTTGTGCTAATACCCCGAGGTTTAGCATTGTTAGCATCTATGAGGGGGATAAGGGGGAGGGGTTGTAGCCTTTGGGTTATCCCACTTTATCCCATAGAATTCCCCTTATTATCCCGTCCATGGGAAGGAATATGGAGTGTCTGTCACCAACTTGTCTTGAAGGCGATCGGGTGTCGGTGGAAATCTCAACTGGCCCAGGTCCATCGACCAATCCATCCCAGCCTCCTCTAACGGATGTGGATCTCTCACCACACAATTCCATCGGGAGAGAACTGGAGTTGATTATGCTAAACCTTGATGCGGGACTGGTGACCATACCAATGATCTCGGACCCGTCCTCCCTGACAGTGATTGTTAGCCCTATGTCAAGATCGAATGTGACAATTAGAAGGGGTCAGGGAGGCTCGAAACGGAAGAAGAAATTGGCCTCTGTGGCAGTACTTAATAGTGACCTTCCGGATGGAAATTACTGAGATGTGCCTATATCTCATGCTATTAATCGGGTCCTTAGAGCACTGAACCCTACTTCTGAGTCTCCCATATGAAGATGGTGTTCTTGAATATTAGGGGGCTGGGGGGTCATGAGAAATTCTTGTCATTTAAAAATTTTGTTTTTTCAATTAGGCCATCTATCATTTTAATTCAAGAGACGATGGTGGAGGCTAACAAATCCACTGCCTTCTGTCGAGGTTTGCTTCTAGATTGGCATGTTGCTGTGACCGATGAGGTTGGTTTATCTGGAGGTTTGGCTGTATGTTGGGATCCAAAGTTTTTCACTTTTAAGGCATTTGGTTTTTTCGGGGGAATTGTGCTCTCAGGTTTTTGTAGGGGCTTTAAGCACAAAATTCACATTATAAACATCTATGCTCCATACTCGGATAAGCTTTCTTTCTGGAAGAAGATGCAGGACTGTGGCTTCCTATGGCTTACAAATCCCATAACTGGGGGAGATTTTAATTACATTTTTCATCAGAATGAGATCTAGAGGGGGAGGGGCCAAATGGACCCTTGTGATGTTGATATCCATAACCTGTTAAGGGATGTTGATTTGGTCGACACTCCACTACAAAGGACTTGTCCTACTTGGATGAACGACAGAAAAGGATCAAATTTTATAGGAAAACACATCGACCGTTTTATGGTTGGTATGGGTCTGCGAATCAAGATGAGAGGGATCGGGGCAACAGCTAAAGACCTGTCCATTTCGGATCATAGACCAATTACCTTATGCTAGGATTTTGAAAGGGGACAAGAGGGTTTCCCTTTTAAGTTCAACAGAACCTGGCTAGGGGATGATGATTTCATCAGGTTGGTGAAGAACTTTTTAAGCAATCATAAAAGGACTGAGGGTTTACCTGCTATGGAATATCTTTCTGATACCCTGAGGGGATTAAAGAAGGAGGTCAAATATTGGGCAAAAAGGAAAAATCAGAATGTAAAGGAAAGAATAAGGGACATACAGGAGGAAAGGACAAAAATATTAAGGGAGGTGGAGGAGGGAAGTCAGGATGAAAATTTCTGGGAGACCCTAAAATTCTTGGAAGCGGAATATAGAGCCATCTTGATCGATGAAGAGAAAACTTGGCGGCTAAAAAGCAGAGCCACATGGTTGGAAGTAGGGGATAAGAACACCAAGTTCTTCCACTCTTATGCTTCGGGGAGGAGGTGAGCGAACACCATTTGGGAAATTGAGGACAAGGGAAATGTAATAGTAACAAATGAGGAAATTAAAGAGGTTGTGGTTGAATTTTTTGGTGCTCTGTATAAGAGACGGGAAGATGTGGTAATGGATGCTCAATTAAAAATGGTAAGGGACTACCCTGTTATTTTTTCTGAGAAGGATTTGAACAGCTTTAACCAAGTTGTGAAGCTGGAGGAAATTAAGGAGGTTCTGAGATCCTTTGCAGTTGACAAGAGTCCGGGGTCGGATGGTTGGACCCTGGATTTCTTCCTTCATTTCCTTGATGACTTCATTCAAGACCTAACAGATATGGTCGAGGAAGCCCGGGTTACGGGTAGGATTGATGGAGCTATAAACTCTACATTTCTGGTTTTGATTCCAAAGAAGGAAGGTAAGCTGTGTTTCAATGATTTTAGACCCATATCTCTATGCAACACTTTATATAAAAGCATCTCAAAGGTCATAGCTGAAAGATTAAAAGCCATTTTATCAATTTTCATTACGCTGGAACAAGCTGGTTTCTTGAAAAACAGGAGCATACATGATGATGTTGCAGTGACCCAGGAAATCATTCCCACAATTTATGATAAGAAGAAGGAATTTGTTGTGATGAAAATTGATTTGAACAAGGTGTATGATAGGGTCGACTGGGTGTTTATGAGAATGATCTTGTACAAAATTGGTTTGGATCAGGAGGCAGTTGCATGGATAATGGGATGCATCTGTAACACTTCCATGGTTGTTATAATAAATGGATCAACTACAAAAAAAATTCACCCTAGTAGAGGGCTCAAACAAGGGTGCTCTCTTTCCCCTCTACTTTTCATTTTGAAGATGGATGCTTTTAGCATCAATATAAAAAGGGCGGCGGAACAGGAAACTTCCAGAGGTATCAGCACTAGTCCTCAAATGAAGGCAACCCACAGCCTGTTTGTGGATGACATTCTAAATTTTGGAATGTTGTTGAAGGAATCATGGGTCGTATTGAAAGAAATCCTTGACACTTTCTGTGTGGCTACTGGGATGATCCCTAGTGAGGGAAAGTCTTGTTTACATTATGCTAATGGATACGAAAGGAATATAAGGGAGATAACTAAGATGTTTAACATCAATTCGGTGCCACTAAAGGAGGGGTTCATATACCTGGGCTTTAGGCTAAAGGTTTCAAACTATAGGGTCGAAGACTGGAAGTGGCTTTTACCCAAATTTGAAAAGAAAATCCATCAATGGTCCACTAAATGGCCATCGAAAGGGGGAAGGATGATTTTGATTTGGGCAGTATTGCAGCAAATAACTGTCTTTTGGGCACACCTTTACTACATTCCAAATTTGATTATATAGGAGCTTAATAAGATAACGACCAGATTTGTGTGGGGAGGATGCAATGACAAGAGACCAATTTATTTGGCAAAGTGGGAACTTGTCTCCACTCCCAAAGAAAAAGGTGGGTGGGGTCTGATGGATCTGGCTGAATTTGGGAAATCACTGCTTATAAAATCTCTTTGGAGGTGTTTAAATGGTCAGGGAATATGGTGGAAGGTAGTAAAAAGCAAATACATTGGTGAGGCTACAGTGGAGGACCTGTATATAATGGGTTGGAAGGGAACTGAACCTCAATCTGAGATTTGGAATAGTTTTGGAAAAATATGGCCAATAGTTAAGCAAAATCTCAAATGGCACTTTGGGAATGGTCAAGAAATGCTGATTGGATGTTCAAATGAGTTGACTACAAGGCCACAAAAACACATTAATGAGGGCTTAATTCTAAAATTGAACCAAAGGGGCTTCTTTTACATTCATAAGATCATTGAGAGGTGGGATTTAGAGGCACCTAGATGGAAATCCTTTTTGGATTTAGGCCTGGATGTAGGATGGGAGGTAGAATGTAATGTATTCATCATTTACATGAGGTCTCTTGAACTAGTTAAATTTGAGGAGGGTGACAGATTTGGATGGTGTGGACACAGAACGGGGAAATATCTAAAGGTTAACGAGATCTTTTCAACCCTGATTAATAAAAAAAATTTAAGGGTTCCCAATTGCTGGTTTAGAGATATGTGGAAAAGCAAAGCACAAGTGAACATGACTATTTTCCTTTGGCTGGTATGGAGGGATAAGAATTTGAATTGGAATAATATTCAGAAAAAATGGTGGCAGGGGCCGGCCTTGTGTATCCTATGTGAACATGAAACTGAGGACAATCAACACCTTTTCTACTTATGTTCTTTTTCTTTGGAAACTCTGAAAATCATATGTGTGAGTTTGAACATTCAGCAACCAGATTGCAGGACGACGAAAGATTTCACCAGGTGGTGGCTGGGCAGAGGGAAGATATACAGGACAATCCTGATTCTATTCCACTAGTATACTTTGGGAAACAAGAACCAAAAATTGTTTGAGGGACAACCATGTTGTCCAGTTAAGATGGCAGATCAGATTTTTAGTAGCTAGGAAGGTCTAAAAATATGCCGAAAGCCACCTAGGGATTTATCAAGGAGAAACCGGTCACACGAGATACAATATCCTGTTGGCTATTTTGGTGGTGCCTCACAATGCTCAATATGTGGTTGTGCGGCTTGGCTTATGATTTCCCCTACATGTCATTATAAGATATATTGGAATGGCGGGAATGGAACAAACATGAAAGCTGAGTGTCTTGCTCTATGGGACCTTCTTTGGTTTGCATGTCACTTATATTTGGATAAAATTTGGGTTATTGGAGACTCAAAAGTTCTGATAGACCATGTGAACCAGAAGGAAACCTTAAACCCCAACTGTATGTCCCATTGGATTGAGAGGATTCACACACTAAAAGGAATTTTCTCTTCCATCTCCTTCTCACATGTCTATAGAGAAAATAATTTTGAAGTGGACCATCTCTCAAAGAAAGGGCTGAAAGGATTATTCGGGGAAATGCATTATGAATTGATCAATGCAAATGGAGAAGGGGCAATCAAAAAGCTCTTTTTATTTTGATACCTCTGTGGGAGGACACAGATAATTTAGAAAAATCATGACAAGATCTTACCCGTTTTTGATGCCTAACAACGTCATCGAGTCTTTTACAGGTTTATGGAAGCAGAACAGAGCCAACACAGAGGGGAATCTTATTGTTTTTTGAAGATTTTGTGGAGGCTGATAAGTATCAACCCTATTATGCGGATGGTTAAAACCTTTTTGAAGTATCTGTCTCTATTTCTGTTTAGAGGACCATTAAGTAGCAAGTATGAAAAAGATGATAATCAGAAAACAGGAGTTAAATTACAATACTGTATTTTTTTATGTTTCCTGTAGCTTTTTCTAGAGGACCATTTAAAAGTTCGCATGTAAAAGAAGACAATCTGAAAATTGGTGTTAACGGCCAGATTTACTGAGGGATTTACAATCCTGAATGTTATTTTGATATTCTTGAAAAAGAAAGATGTAAAGTTTATTTTTGAAAAAAAAGTATATGTCCTGGTAATAGATATAAACCAGAGTATTTTTCACGCTTAAAAAAAATGGTAATTATATTGGGAATGAGTTTACAAATTACCTTCCTTTTTGGCACCTTCAACAAACAAAACTTTATAAAATGTTTTATATGATGCAAATGGATATTTCACATTGAGAAATGAAAAATTGAAGCATGAGGAGTGAAGGTTTTTTTAATTCTTAAGTATTCTTGGTAAAGTTTAAATATTTACTCCCACATTTTACCTATTTTTATTTTTGTCAAATATGCTTTTATGATATAATTGTATGAAGAAGTCAACTCTCTTAAATATATGGGCATTAATGGGGATTAAAGATTTGTCTAA
This sequence comes from Pinus albicaulis, assembly GCA_034641835.2. Classification (NCBI taxonomy): domain Eukaryota; kingdom Viridiplantae; phylum Streptophyta; class Pinopsida; order Pinales; family Pinaceae; genus Pinus; species Pinus albicaulis. Next base: position 767,830,697 of record CM076579.1, on the reverse strand, counting down.
CAAGCAATTCATTTGTATATTTAATTTTCCCTTTTAATGGGTAGTTTTCCCACCTTTTATGGAGTTATTATTTGGGAAACAAATGCTAACCATTTTTAATTATATGTATTAGTTAGTTATGTTAATATTTAGTTATGGTATATTTTATTTATATGTTATTAATAAAATTAAAACTATAATAAAATAATACATATGCATATCTATGGATTGTGACATTTCTTAAATGATGTCACTTATGCCATTAACCTCACCCCTCATTCTTTAAATTTCATTTTGCTCTATTTTACTCATTCTCTCTTTTTCATATGAGTAGGAGTAAATGATAAAGAGTCGAATAGGATCCCAGGTAGTTAAATTAGGCCAATGAAAATAGGAAAATTCCTACAAAGGTCGAGTTTTTTGAGGAGGGTCATATTTGGGAACAAAGGATACTTTTAGGAGTTTAAGAGTTGAATTATGAAGCTACAGGGAAGAAAATAAAAATATTGTCAGAATTCAATAGAGGAAAGTAATGGTGAATGTAGTGAATTCACAAAGCCTATTAAATCTGCAAAGTAAAAGGCAACATGAGCTTGGTGCCCACTATTTGGGAATGCATAAATATATGAATAATCCATCTCAAATATGAAATATTGGGTTGGAAACCAATAGGAAAAAAGATAGAAAGTCAAATAAAAGACATAGGAAGACATGTGAACACATAGTGAGAGGAGAGACTCCACTTAGCACTATAGAAATATAGACAAATAGCCATTATCAGCGGTCTAGTACTATAACCGAATACACTCCTGTTGTGTAACCAGCTCCAAAAATAGAAGAAAAGAGATATCAACGCCTTATAAATAAGCCACTTCGAGGGGGCAACCTCCAATACATTACATAAATGAACAATTCTTGGATGATACAATTTACAAAACCTCCTTTCTATATATGGGAGTCCATGGGGCCATAATGTAATCCTAGTGGGCCACAATGTAATCCTAGCCGACCTAACAATAATAATTTAAGGGCACAATAATAACAATATGGGGGTTACAGGGGTAAAATAATAACAATAAGGGGGGCTACACTAACATAATAAAGGGCTATACTATTAATATAGGGACTTAACATGCCCCTCTCCTTGACAGTGTTATAACACATGTTCTTGATATGCAGTATATATTCTCATCTCCAAATACTTTGAGAGAGTTCTTCCACTTATTTGAGATACTACGAAATTGATGGTAGCAGCCAGTTCTTGTTTCTGAAGCTACTTCTAACTTCTTTCGATGTGATGTTGATCTTCCTGTTGTTTCATTAGATTTTGCACCAAAGTTGAGTTATCCTTTGAGAGTTGGAGAACTTGTTGTTGATGCTCGATGTGATCTTCCATTAATTTATCATCCATATTTGCTATTATTTGATCCTTCAAACCATCCACCTTAGCCTCCATTTCTGCTTTTAAACCATCTATTTCATCTTCAATTTCTCTTCGTAATATTGAAACTTGTTGCACTTGGTACCGTAATTTTGATATCTCATACTGCAACTCTTCCTCTTCATGCGTCATAGTATATATTTTTGAGGGATTAATGGGTATGGAATTATTTTTTGGAGGCATAATAGAACCCATTACTGACAAAAATTCTTCAATATGCCCTTGGAATCAATTCAACTTGATTCTTCAAACAAGACTTATGCAATTCGGAAAAAACAATACACACCTTTTTCTTTCTTTTGAGGAGCTCGATATTGAAATTGAATTATCTCTACAATTAAAAATCTTCGATATCTAAAATTCAGCCTTGTAGTAGCCCTCTGAAGCTCTTTCAAATTCCACAGGTCTGACCTGATGTGGATTCTCCAAGGCAAAGTTGTGTCCAATCTCCCACAATGACCTAATTCTGGACTGGTTCAGTAGAGCTAACTTGTACGACTTGCCACGTGTCACTGTTTTTTCCTTTGTCTCTGAAATTGATAGCCAAGAAACTAAAATCCGTGTACTTGCGACTACTTTTTACGGCACTCCAATCTGATGCCCAGAGAGAGAGTTATTGAACTTTTCCCACGATCATCTCTTTGAGATGAAATTCAGGAGCCTGAAAAAGCACTACCTTCCACAGATCATATCTCCAAAAATATTGCGAACCAAGCTCTGAAAGTTTTTGACGAATTTCCTCAGGATTTAAGCTTCACACCATATGAATTTTAGATTCCGAACCTTCGTAGAAAAAAAATTATAGCACAAATTCCACGATGACCTATTTAGGATCCTGAAAAAAGACCTAACTTCCACAGATCATACCTCCGAAAATATTGCGAACCAAACTCTGCAATTTTTAGAAAATCTTCCTCAGGATTTCGGCTTCGCACCCTAAAAATTTCCGCTTCTGAAACTTCGTAGAAAAAAAGTTATAGCGAAAATGCCACGATGACCTGTTTGGAGCAGCGAAACCCTAGAATCCAAAGCTTTGATACCAAATGTTGTGTAACCAGCTCCAAAAATAGAAGAAAAGAGATATCAAAGCCTTAGAAATAAGCCAATTCTAGGGGGCAACCTCCAATACATCACATAAATGAACAATTCTTGGATGATACAATTTACAAAACCTCCTTTCTATATATAGGAGTCCATGGGGCCATAATGTAATCCTAGCCGACCTAACAATAATAATGTAAGGGCACAATAATAACAATATGGGGGTTACAGGGGTACAATAATAACAATAAGGGGGGCTACACTAACATAATAAGGGGCTATACTATTTAATATAGGGACTTAACAACTCCCAACAAAGAAGTGATAAGAGTACGAACATTGGAGGAGTCTAGGAAATAGAAACCTACTACCTTCGATAGAGAAATTAAGAAGAATGAAGAGGTAGAAGGTTGATTTTTGGGCTTGAAGATATATTTTAGATTTCATGACTACTTTGAAAACATGAAGGCTAAGGTAGTCATTTTAAACTTGAAGGGAAAATTTGATATATGGAGTATAATATTTGAGAAATGTTAAAGGAAACAGAGAGAAGGAACTAGCATGGAGAAAATTCGAAAAATATTTCTAAGAAAAGTACCTTTCTGAGAAGTACTAAGACAACAAGCTTAAAGTGTTCCATCAGAATAAAATAAAAGAACTTATGGTGGATGCTTACACCAATATATTTTTGGAACTATTAAGGTATGTGCCATATATCAAGGATGAGAAGGTAAAGATTAAAAGGTACCTTAGTGGATTACCAAAATCCTACCAATACATAATTGAGTTCGATGAGTCATGGAAATTAGAGGACAACATCTGAAAGGCTAAGTAGTGCTATGATCAGTCCCAGTATATGGTTGAATTATGAGAAGACTAGAAGAAGAAGGATAGGACTAGTTTTCAACTAAAATGACCAAAATCATTAGGATACAATAAAATGGGGAAACATGTCAAGTTCACCACACATATTAAAGTTCAATTCCAATAAAATTCCACTACTACCAATGGAGATAAACTTTACAAAATAGAGAGAGAAGAGGTTGGAGATCCCAAGAGAATAACATTATAGAAAACCACATGCTAAACGATTGTCTTCATCAAAAACGGAAAAAGAAGAAGAAGGTTTTGCAATGTCCAAGAGGAAACAACAATGAATGATGTGGTTCAAAATGTCCCTCAAATTTATGTCTAATTAGACAAAATAATATTAGATCATCAAGCCTTGGCGATCAAAATGGAAAGTATGGTTTCCAACCAACCTATTTCAATTTTAATCAATCAAGGTTCAAATTTTAGTTATGGTAGTCCAAAAGTTAGACAGTTGTGTTCCTTGGAAAGGAAGTCCCATGCAAAATTGTAGCTATAGGGGTCAAAAAGAAAGTGGTAGATTGGGTGGAATAATGGCAGTTGTATCTAGGTGGCATGGCCACTACAACCACCCTAAAAATGATACTATTGAGCTCATATTACATTTATGGGCATGGATTGGCTGAATTCCCACGAAAATAACTTGGGCTACTATAATAAGTCATTGAAGTGTCTCAACGATGGTGGAGAGAAAATAATATTACATGAGAAGAGAAAATACATTTCAGTTTGACATATTTCAACATTGCAAGTGAATAAATATAGCCATAAGGGGTTTACATTGTATGTGGTGCAAGTGGTCAGTGTGCCATAGAACAACGAGGTAATAATGTAATCCCATCCAATTTTGAAGCAATTCAATGATGTGTTTCTAAAATAAATTTTAGGATCTCCACCCATAATGGAAATTGAATTCTCCATTGAGTTGATTCCCAATTTAATACTAATATCAAAAGCTCCATATTTCTTGAGAACTCTAGAATTGGGGAGCGAAAATTGTAGTTGAAAGAAATGTTGGATAAGGGATATATTAGACCCAACAAGTTGCATTGGGGAGCCCCAACACTATTTTTGAAGAAAAAATATGACACATTGCAATTTTGTATTGAATACCGATACTTAAATAAAGCCATGGTGAATAATAAATACCCAATACCTAGAGTTTATTATTTTTTTAATCATCTAAGAGGGGTAGCAGTATTTTCCAAAATAGATCTAAGATCTAGTTATCATTAGTTTAGAATTAAAGATGACGATGTATACAATAAATTTTTCAAGGCAAGATATGTGCATTAGGAATTTTGGGTGGTCCGATTTAGGCTCACAAATGCCCTAGCCACATTTATCTTCCTCACAAAAAATGTCCTCAACTAGCACTTGCACAAGTTTTTATTGGTTTTGTGGACGATACCCTAGTTTTCTAAAAATCTAGAGCAGAAAATCAAAAGCACTTAAAGGTCATGTTGCAGTTACTAAGGGAACAACATTTTTATATTAGACACATCAAATATGATTTCTTCCAATCACAAGTTCAATATTTGGGAAACATCATCTCAAAATAAGGAGTGAATATGGATCCCAAAAAGATCAAGGCCACAAGTGAATGGCCTATTTGTTGAAATTTCGTAGGTTAGATCCTTTTTGGGATTGGCCAAATATTGTTGATAATTCATTCAAGGTTATTCAAATATTGGGCATGCAATCATATTCTTACGAAGGAAAGGAATCAAATTTCAGTGGACCTCATAGTGTGTAGCTAATATTGAGTAGATCAAGAAATTGATCACACATGTACCTACTTTGAGAATAAGAGTCACATAAAAGCATTTCTTAGTTCACATGGAGACTTGGAAAGAAGGACTAGGTGGAGTCCTAATGTGAGAAGGAAATGCAATTTATTACAGATTGAGGAAATTAAATGAGTATCATAGTAACTATGTCACTCATGATTTAGAGTTAGTGTAAATCATGCATGCACTAAAATGTGGAGGAAATATATGATTGGAAGAAGATTTGTATTAATTTCATATCATGGAGGGTTGAGATACTTTTTTGACCATCCCAAGTTAAATGATATTCAATCCATATGGTTGGATTTTCTTAATGAATTTTAGTTTTAGATAAAATCACATTGAAGGAAAGGAAAACAAGGTAGGATATGAACTTAGTATAAATATACAAGTAGCTCACTTGGAATCTATGAGTATTTATGAAATTAAAATCAAAGAGAGGATTAATGAAGCATTACAGCATGATGAGAATTTTCAACATGTGAAGGAATCCTTACAACATGAACTAGTGTTAACAACAAGAAGGAATTGCAAGATCACTGGATATGATAAGTTTATGTTCAAGGGTAGATGATATGTTCCTGGTGTGAGCAACTTGAAGAAGGTCATAATGGACGAGTTCCATAAAATACCTTATTCAGGTCATCCTGGTTATCAAAAAATGATAATAACTGTAAAAAAATCATACTATTAGCTATGGATGAATAAGGAAGTTGTTGAAGATATTTCTAGGTGCCTGTAATATCAACAAGTCAAGGAGGGATATATGAACCCATTGGGATTGTTACAACCAATTCCTATAATTGAGTGGAAATGGGAAGCCATATCTATGGACTTCATTATAACATTTCCAGATACATCCAAAGATATTTATTCCATTATGGTGGTAGTGGAAAAATTGAGCAAGGGAGTCCACTTCATAGTTATTTAGTCCACCCACAAATCCATTAGCCATTAGATCATTTTTTATGAATGAAATATTTAAATTGCATGGCATACCCAAGAAGATTATTTCATATCAAGATGCATTAAAGGAAATTTCAGCCTAATAGTGGCATCGTAAGTAAAAATAATAAAATAATAGTTAAAATAACAAAATAAGAGTTATGAATTTTGGAGGGAAAAGAAGAAAACCACTTTTTTTAATTGTAGTTTTGGCTTGTATCCTTATAGGTTTACTCAAATTTCAAGTGTAGACCCTCGTTGAATACATAATTAAATTCTTCATCGAACAAGTACCCATGATATATACTTTTGAGAAGATCGACATTGATAAAAACTGAATATACATTAAAAAAACGTGTTCAACCCACTTTTTTAATGTATCTCCAATTTTGATCAATGTGGTTCTTCTCAAAAGTGTGCATGATGGGTACTCGTTGGATGCATAATTTAATTCTGCTTCCAACGAGTGTCTACACTTGAAATTTTAGTAAACTTATAAGGAGATAAACCATAAATACAATTAAAAAAAGTATTTTTTCTTCTTTTCCCTCCAAAATATTTATATGTGACTATTTTCAAATTTAAAGGATTTTGATTGTTTTACATATTATGACATTGAAATTACATGAAAATTTCATGGACACTTTTGGGCTAAAATTTCCTCTAATGCCAATTTTACATTGAGTTTTTAGAAGGCATTGTTCGATGCCTTTGGGACTCAGCTAGATTTTAGTACAACATATCATCCTTTGATAGATGACCAATCTAAAATATTGAATGGAATTTAATAGGATATTTGGAGGATGTATGCCATTGATTAGCCAAATAGGTGAAAAGATTAACTGCCATAAGTTTAATTTCATACAACAATGAGTACCAAGAGTAACTGAGGATGATCCCTTTCAAGGCTTTGTGTGGAAGAAATAATGTAACACTCCCATTAGTTATGATGTCCAAGTGAATAGAGAGGTTCTTGGAGCTGACATGCTAAGAGAAATTGAGCAAGAATTTATTGATATCAAATATATATTGAAGGCTTCCTAGTATAGGAAAATTATCTATGTAGAAAAACAAAGAATGCAAAAAGAGTTACATGTGGTAGAACATGTATACCTTTGCATTAGACCAAGGAAGAGCTCACTAAAAGTGGGATCTCTTGTGAAATTAGCACCTATATTTTTTGGAACATTTTATATCTTGGAAAGAGTGGGATCAATGGCTTACAAATTGGCCTTGCCACCCATAGTGAAATAAAACAATGAATTTCACATTTTTTTGGTTAAAAAGGGTGTACATGACACTAGTCACGTGGTTGATTTGTCTGTGATGTAGAAAATCCACATAGATTCTATAATAATTGAATCTATTCTACAATACTTGAATCTATTCTACAATTTTTTGGAAACCAAAGAGGTTCGCATGATCACATGAACAAGAAAGATATAGAATTTCAATCGCACAACACAAATATGTATCCGGGGAAAGCCTCAACCAAAAACCCCACTATTTGTATATTGCATTAAGTCAAGAATATGAAAAAATAAAATGTTATTTCCCTTCTTGAGAAACCTTCGCACTATATCTTACTATCTCACTTTTATCCCATCAATAATGGTTCGATACTTAACCAATTTCATGCCTCTAGTTTTCTTAGCCTTTCTTATGCATTCCTGGAGGAATTGAGCCCCTATTAATTAGGAAATTCCCAAGAATTTATTGGGTAATTCAATTGAGGAGTCCTACTGACCTCATGCATGACCTGAACAATTTTATAATTATACAATTGATAGTTCTATTCCCTTTAAGTCCAATCTCAACTAGGCCTTCCTTATAACTGACATGCAAAAACTATTTATAGATAATTAATAGTTATCTGATTGATCACTGCATGTGAATTAAATCAGATTTAACTCACTGGACCTCTAACTAGCTCATCTATTATTCAAAACTTGTTAAACTGATTTTAACTAAAATAATTGAGTTAACTAATTACAACTCGAAATAAAGTGTAACTGGACCCCCTAAAACTTAGAGTGAACTCTACATGGTTGCAATTTGACTCCCAACTCGAATTGAATGAGCTAATTAAGTCTTCCTGAATTATTTAACTCATACAATTTGTCTTGTGATGTGGAATTACAATTTCCTTCTAATTTAATTAAGGGAAAATTAAATTAGAAGCCCTTCTTGCTGCCAATTTCAACACTCCCTCTAAAAAAGAAAGGGATTGTCTGCTACCCCAATCATGCTTCTGTGGAAATCAAATTTTCTTCTTAACAATGCCTTTGTCAAGACGTCTGCATCCTTCTCTTTCGTGGGAATTTACTCAGATTACATAATTCGCCTCTGCACACAATCTCTAAGATGGTGATACCAGATATCAATATTCTTGGTCCTGTCATGAAAAAATGGATTAACAGAGAGTTTGATGCAACTTTAGTTATCACAATAAATCAATGGAAAATCTATATTTCAACCAAACAAACCAACAAGTATCTTCCTCATCCAAATAGCCTCACATGCTTCCTGACTAGCCGCCATGTGTTCTGCCTCTACTGAACTAAGTGCAACTGATATCTGTTTCCTGCTATACCAAGAAAATGTTGTTGATCCAATGTTGAATACTCCCCCTGATGTGTTATTTCTATCAGATGGACTCCCTACCAACTATGCATCTCTGAAGGCTCAAGAAACATATGTGAAGCCCAATATCTCAACACATGCTTGCCTTCCTTCCAAAAGAGCTTGGTAGGCTTAACCATAGATTGACTAAGTTGGTTAACCACATGGCATATGTTTGGTCGTGCGTTCACCAAATACATGAGTGAACCCACAAGTTTCCTGTATATGGTAGCATATACTACTTCACCTGAAGTAGCATCCTCCTTCCTCCATTTTCCTACTAGAGGAGTCTCCATGGATTTTTTTCCCTCCATGTGGAACTTCCTGAGAATCTCGTTCGCATACTTTACTTGAGATACAAATATCTCCCCACCTCTTTGCCAAATTTCCAATCCCAAAAAATAGTGCAAGAGTCCCATGTCCTTAATCTCAAATTCTCTTGCAAGATCCTCTTTACAAGACTTGATGAGTTTCTCATCACCTATCAGTATCAAATCATAGACATAAAGCACAATGATCAAACATTTACCTTCTACAAAAATATGGTAAAGGTTCACACCTACTTCACTCTTGGTGAAGCCCAACCCAGTGAATTACCTATCGATCTTGGTGTACGAAGCATAAGGTGATTTCTTGAACCCATACAGTGCCCTCTTGAGTCTACACACATGTGACCCTCTATCGAAGGTCTAAAACCTTCTGGCTACTCAATGTACACCTCTTCCTAAATCACCCCATTGAGGAAGGTTTTCTCTACATCCATCTGATATATCTTCCATCCCATCCGTGTCGAGAGTGCAAGGATGGATATGATTGATGAGCATCTTGCGACTGGTGCAAAGGTCTCATCATAATCAATCCCTCCACTTGAGAGAACCATTTTGCCACAAACCTAGCCTTGTGCTTCTCCACAATCCCGTCTTATTCCCTCTTCACCTTGTAGATCCACTTGGATCCTACAACTGACTTACCCTCTAGTCTTGGGACAACTTCTAATGCATTGTTTCTAATAATGGATTCATACTCCTGAAACATGGCATCAACCGAAATTTGTTGTTGAACTTATTCTTCAAAAGAGGATTTCTTTATCTCTACACCTTCGCTCATAAGAGACATGTAGCCAGTGTACCGCTCTGGGGATATTCTCTACCTGTGTTGTAATGTGTATGTTCCCACATTCTCTCTAGCATCAAGCTCCAACCTATCAGTCTCTCTGGTGTGCTTCCTTTTATCTCGGGATGCCTCTGCATGGGTGGATTCTTACACTATCTGGTCCTCTACTTCTGGTTACTCTACATATATAAGTTTTTCTTTTGGAGCTAAGAGCTCCTCAACCACATGCAACTGAAGCTCCCTATCAAGGGAAATTTGCATGGCCTTCTCTTCATTGAATTTCACATCTCTTCTTACCACTATCATCCTATGTGCTGGAAATTACAACTGGTAGTTGTGAGGTGTATTAATGTACTCCATCAATATCCCCAACTCAGTTGTTGGCTCTAGCTTCTTCGTGGCATCTTTGGCTCCAGTGAAATAAGCTGATGGACCAAAAATTTCAAAATGCAACACATCTAGTCTTTTACCTAAAAAATATTCCTCTGGTATACTCATCCCAAGAATCCGATGAGGATTTTTGTTCTGCACAAATACCGTTGTGTTGCATGCTTCCTCCCACATATCCAACAGTAGGCCCTAATCATGCGACATTTCTCATGTTTCTCCCATAATATTTATTTTCTTCCTCTCTAAAACCCCATTATGCTATGCGTTATGAGGTTCTATCAATTCCCGTTGATCCCTTTTGAAGCAAAGAAGTTCTTGAATTCATTAGAGACATATTATCTACCATTTTCGTTGCTCATATCCTGCACCTTCTTCCATGTATATTTCTCGACAAGTGAGTTGAACTCACAAAATTTTTAGAACTTCTGGTCTTTCTTCTACATGAAGAAAATTCAACACTTTCATGAAAAATAATCTACAAAAATCACTTAATACCTTTGTTTTTCTATGGAAGTTGTTGAGAACGGTCCACACATGTCTTAGAGAAATCTCTCAAGGATCGCCTTTGCTCAAATTTCCTTATCGGGAGAGGTGTATTTGATATACTTCCTCAACGTACAACCTTTACATTTATCTTACTACTCAAGTGCACCCTTTGGAAGTCCTATAAAAATATACTGCATGATCTTCAATGTGCCACGTCATACATGGCCCAATCTCTTGTGCCATAACTCATCGATATATTAGCTCTCCACCTTCTTTGCTTTAGTGGTCAAGGAATCACAATCTTCTAAATCCAATTTGTATAGGTTGTTTACTCAAACCCTAGTATTCTTCGCCCGTCTCATGGATTCATGATGAAGGAACTCCTTTCCTTTGATAAATATCACATCATAGCCATAGTCTTCCAACATAACAACATAAACCAAATGCTTCTTTAAACCATGAACATACATGACATATTTTAATGTGAGAGGATTACATGAATCCATTTGAAAGGTAATTTTACCTATGGTGGTGTCATTATACCTCTCGTCTTATGCCATCTTGATGTGCATATGCAGATCCTTCTCCTCCAAGCTACTAAAGATTTATTTCTTGCCAGTCATATAGAATGAAGCTCCAATATCTAAGTAACACACAATACCTATAATATATGACACCATACATGTGATTAGGGTGAAATCCAACTCGAACTGTGAAGCAAGTGCTTCACCTTCCGCTCTTCCTGAGGGCTTCTTGTCAGTTCTCTTGTGCAAACACTTTATAGCATAGTATCAAAGCTCATGATAGTGAAATTTTGTTACCTTTGACAAGTATCACTGCTTTCCCACTTGACCAGAATCCAATTTGGAATGGGACACCTTCCCTTTCCCTTTCTTCTCCTTTCCATACAAGGTATATTTCTCCTCATCATCAGTATTTGATGAGGATCCATATTTGGTGTTCCATCGAATTTATTCTTGTACCAAGTCAGACCACAATCACTCCCACCCTGGTAGCTTCTCCCTCCCATTCACCAATCCCTAGTAGCTATGCCAGTTCTTAGGAAGGCCTAGAAGTGATAGGCTCACCAAATAATCTAGGGAAACTCTCACACCAACACTTCCAAGCTAATGTCAACATTGAGTGAACTTTGTCAAGTATTTTGGTATCGTGTCACTCTTGTCCATATTGATATTTCTGAGCCGGTCCTTCAGTGCCAACTTCCTATGGTCGCTGCTATTCTAAAATAGATCTGTTAAGGCCTTCCATATAGCATATGGAGTTTCCTTTCCATGGAGGTTTGAGAAAATATGATATTGAGCTCCTTGTAACATAATCCTTCTTGCCTTTGCTACATTCTTCTTCCATGCATCAAGAAGTTGAGCATCAACTGCTGCGGGCTGGGGAATATCACTGTCTATGAATTCCTTCATTCTGTTGTCCTATAGCACTCTCTCCATTTGGTCCTTCCCTGATATGTAATTCGAATTACCCTCAAGGACATACTCGAGTCTCAATCCATAGAAAGACATCATGATTTTTTGTTGGTACTAAAGAATAAATCTACAAATTCGATTCACATGTTCAAAACAAACTTTTGTTCTTCTCTTCTATAGTGATTCTTGCTCTGATACCATCTATAAAATCCACATAGATTCAACTGATATTGTAATATTCTAAAACAAAATACTTTAATCTATTCTAAAAATTTGCAGAAACCAAATACAATCACACAATCACATGAACAAGAAAGAGAAATAATTTCAATCGAACAACACAAATATGTATCTAGGGAAAGCCTTGGCTAAAAAAATTTCTATCTATATATTACATTAAGTCAAGAGTATGAAACAATACAATTTTATTTCCCTTTCTGATAAACCTCGATACTATCTCTGAATTTCTAAAACTGTGTTGTAACTCAGCTCTCCAAATGGTGTGCTGAACCACCCTACAACTACACCTACAAAAATAATGCAGATCTGGAAGTAAAATGTGTTGTAGGGATCAAAATAAGGTTGGCCTCATGCCAAGATCTTAAAATTATGCTCAAGACCTCCAATACTGTCCTCCCAATGAAGTGGAAACCTCCTCCACTGAAAAGGAGCACTAAAATGGCCTAGATCTGAAAGATCTAGTCTCCACTTGTTGCAGCTTGCAAAAACAACCAAACCTTCAATAGGATCTACATTATAGTTAAAAGAAGAAGCTTGGACCTAAGCTAGATAGTGGACAATGCAATATAAACTCTCCCAAGAGTTACTCAATGGGAAGAGGTGGGATTCCCGACCAGGAATACCCAATGCTAAAAACATTCAATATCAGCTAAACAGAAAGAGAAAGATATATGTCTAAAAAGACCATATATTCAGAAAATATGATAAACATCAACAAACTTCTAATGCTTCCATCCTCTTCCTTTTATAAGTTAAGAGCTTGCAAACCCTAAACCACTTCAAATGAGATCACTTCTTTCACACAAGGCATCTCCATCTAAAATTGTGTTGTACCTCATTGATGGCCACTCCTCCATGACAGTGCTATAGATTTGGTCAAGGTTGACCCAGTCAAAATGTTCCAACCCCTTTCACACCTAAGGGTGCTTGATTTAACAACCAAGATTTATCCTTTTCATATTTGGCATTGATCTATTCATTATTAAGGAGTATTATGGAACTCCTTTGCTCTTTTATTCTTTAAACAAGATAATAAAACAAAAATGAATATTCCAATTAGCTCATGACTAATTGGGAATATTACATGAATCCTGTAGTTGTTTTCCAGGTAGTGTTGTAGGCCCAAGTAGCTTCTACCAATTTTTCTGCCCAATCTTTCTATTGTTTCTCACAACCTTGGTGAGGATACTCTCTAAGGCTCTGCTAGTTACTACCACTTGGCCATTCACCCAAGGGTGGTGGGCAATATAAGTCTTATGCTTCATCTTGTGCCTCCTCAAAAGATTATCAATGAGATGAAAAGTGAACTGTGCCCCCTGATCAGTGACTACTTCTCAGGGGTACCCAAACTTGTAAATCATATTCTCCCTCATAAATTTTGCTACTTTCTCCTTGGTTTCTACCTTCACAACCTTTATTTCAGCCCAACTTTTTAGGTAGTATGTGCAGACAATGATATACTTTTTTTCTCCAAATGGTGGGTCAATAGGTCCAATGATGTCCATGCCCCATTTATCAAATGACTTAAGGGCCACCAGAGGGTGTAAAGGCATCTTATTCCTTTATGTAGGTTTCCCATCCTTTGGCACTGGTTGCACCTACTAGTGTATATTCTAGAATCTTGGTGAAGGGTAGGCCAATAGTATTCTTCCTGAAAAAAATTGAAAGTGGTCCTTTTTGTAGCAAAGTGGCCTCCACATGGGCTATCGTGACATGTAGATAGGATATCAAAATATTCTTCCTCCCTCACACATATTCTGAGGATTTGGTTAGGGCCTAGCTTGAAATTATTTCCCCCAATCCATGTGAAAGGGGCGCTTTTTCTGATGATCTTGCTTTTCCCCCTGAATGAGAGATTAGGAGGGAAATTTATATCAACCAAGTAGTTAGCTATGCCACCAAAACATGGTGATAGTGATGATATAGAAAAGATATGTTCATCTGGCATCTGGTCATCCTCCATTCCTTCTTCACCTACATATAGAGCTAACCTGGATAAAAAAATCTACAACAACATTCTCCTTTCCAGGTTTATGAACAATAGTTAGGTAAAACTACTGTAAAAGTAACAAACATCTAATTATACTAGCATTAACATCTAGTTTTTTCATTAAATATTTGATGGCTACATGGTCAGTGTAAACAAAGGTACGATACCCAGTTACATATCGTCTAAATTTGTTTAAAGCATGGACAATGGTTAAATTTGTTTAAAGCATACATGACAAAAACAAAACTAAATTCGACCCCCCAAGGAGAGCTGGCCTCTAATGTTGCTTTGTCAGCATTTTCCTTCAGTTAACTCAACTCACCTCCACGTGGCCTTCCACAAAAATTCTTGTAAATTTATTTATCAATTTCAGAGAAATTGATAAATAACACCTTCAGCGAACTTTGGAAGAATTACTCCGCAATATCTCCAATAAAGGAATCGCACACAGTTGGAATTAATTATATGGTAAAGGTGAAATATTTCTGGGTTTATGTGAATCACCTGATTACATGGCCCACACATACAATTGATGGAAATTTCGTTAAGTACACACAGCTATACCTCGGTTAACCTCCGGGCTGCTTCCGAAGCGATTGTCATTTGATGATCCTTCCTCTAGATCGACGGCATCCGTCAATATAGTACTGTCTCCTCCATCGAACTTTAAAGTGCGATGGCACACGAAAAGGCGGTTTTGGGGGTCCCACCTTATGCCACGTGTCGACCACTCAATGGAATCGCTCCCAATTGGAAAATACCGCTTACTCTGCAAAAGCGGTGCGATATGGGCAGTCTGGTTTCACAAATCCACTCTTGGCTTTAGAATAGTGATTGAGAAAGGGTTAATTCAGGGTTACGCTATCCCTTGATTCACTCAGGTTCACAGACTCAGGTCTAACCTCGGGACAGAGACTCTCAGTTAACCGCAACAAGTATAATTCTCTTTAGGCGGGATTTTCACCACCATTAATCAGAGGTCAACGACCCCAAATTTTTTTCCACAGACCTCATCTGCGACGATGGGTTAATATATATCTCGTCTCCTATGAAATATAATGTGACAATTCCAGGGAATCCAAAATCAACCATAGACAGGGCTCACGGAGATTACACAACAATTCTCTTCATTGAATTAATCACACACCTAGGGATTCAATAAGCTCGGAACCAAACAAATTCGCACTGAGACTAATTTAGTCACACACACAGGTAATCAATAGAATGTTGGCTTTTATTCAAATTAAGGCAAAAGCTTGACACACGACTTCACTGTGAAAATCTCCCCCCTTCAATACATTCGTGGGATTACATTTATACATCAACATTTGTCTCTTCGGTTCCTCTGTGAGGACCATTTCAGAAAATCAAAGGCCTAATTATAATTTATTCAAATAACTGAAACATGACAGATGGACTGAACTAAACTATTCGACTTCTACAAATTCTAACTGCTCTAAATGAAATAGATAGCTAAGGTATTGACACATAACTGTTACAAATTCAAGTGGTTTGAACCCTCCTAGCCACAACATGTGGACAAAACCTCCTACATTGTTGGCTAGTGTCTAATGCCCCTGCATCAGACTCCCGAGGGAAATTTTCTTCATGGACTCTTGTCCATGAGCTCTTCCATTGATCTGCCTATCCTATGCAACATTCCTTCAGTCATCCAAGTGGCATCTTCCTCTGGCTTGTCCTTCCATTTGATTAGGTACTGAAAGTACTCTTGTCCTCTGGTCTTCCTAAACACTCTCTTGTCCAATATCTTCTCTGGTTGCAATGGTTGTGCTGGATGTAGCTGCTCTTTCCACTCAATCTATTCCTTGTCTACTAATATTTCTTCTGCACCATCATCTTCATACTTGTACAAATTTGCAACATTAAAAATGGGAGATATTCCAACATCAGGAGGCAATTCAATCTCATAAGCATTAGCCGAAAACTTTCTAAGTATCTTGCATGGTCCAATATTTTTGAACTTCAGTTTGTTAGACTGCTTCCTTGGGAATCTCTCCTTTCTCAAGTGTGCCAAAACCAGATCTCCTACTTCAAAATGGACTTATTTTCTACTCAAGTCTTCTCTGCCTTTGTATTTGATGCTACTGCCTTGTAGCTGCTGTTTCACTTGCTCATGTATGGCTTGGATCTCTGAAGAAAATTCCTCACCATCAGCGCTCCTTAGTTCTGCCTTTCCCAGATTTCTTAACTTTGATATTCCTCTGGGGTGCATTCCATAAACAATATGGAATGGACTCTGCCCTGTGCTTCTGTTTGGTGAGTCATTATATGCATATTCTACCTGAGGCAAAATATGATCCCACTGCTTGGGATGCTCTCCTGCGAGACTCCTCAACAAATTTACCAGACTCCTATTCACTACCTCAGTTTGTCCATCAATCTGGGGATGATAAGCTTAGCTGAAACTCAGTTTGGTACCAAGTTTCTTCCACAATTTCCTCCCAAAATGACCCACAAATCTGGTGTCTCTGTCTGAAACAATAATCTTGGGCAACCCATGCAATCTAACAACTTCTTTGAAAAACAAGTTAGCAACATGGGTGGCATCACTAGTTTTATAAAATGGAATAAAATGTGCCATTTTGGAGAATCTGTCCACTACAACAAAGACTGCATCATTCCCTCTCTGAGTCTTGGGTAATCCTAGAACAAAATCCATACTCACGATGTCCCAAGGCCTGTCTGGAATAGGCAAGGGAGTGTACAATCCTGCATTCTGGCTCCTTCCTTTGTAATATTGATAGATTTTGCAATTTTTCACAAAATTGTCCACTTTTGCTCTCATCTTGGGCCAATAATAGAAGTGACTTAGCTGCTCATAAGTTTTTTCAGTACCAAAGTGTCCAGCAAGTCCACCACTATGCTTCTCCTTGATCAAATTTTCTCTCATGGAACATTTTGGTACACACAGTTGGTTTCTTTTGAATAACAAGTCTTCCTGCAAGAAATAATCCAGCCACTGGCTTCTATTTGTCAAAACAGGATTACAACATGACTTAAATGCTTTCTTAAAATCTGAATCTGTTTTGTACAATTCTTTGAGAAAATCAAATTCTACAACTTCAAAATTGGTTTCTTGAACAAGCATGTGCCTCCTACTCAAAGCATCAGCTACCTTATTTTCTTGCCACTTATATGTTTCAAAAAAAAGTTAAAACCTTGGAGATACTCGACCCATTTGGCATGCTTATGATTCAACTTGAGCTGCTGTACAATGTACTGCAAAGCATGATTATCAGAATACAATATAAATTCTTTGGACATCAGATAATGCCTCCACTTTTTCAATGCTTGGACAACCGCATAGAGTTCCTTCTCATAAGAGGAATACTTCCTTCTGGTGTCATTCAGCTTTTCACTGAATAATGCTACAGGCCTATCATCCTAACTCAGCACAAATCCAATGGCCTCCCCACTAGCATCACACTTCACTTCAAATGGTTTAGCAAAATCAGGCAGAATCAAAACAGGTTTTTCAGTTGTCTTTTGCTTCAAAAGTTTAAAGTTTCTTTCTGCTTAAGAATTCCATTTGAATGGCTGTTTGCTATTCTTTATTGTCTCAACAACGGGTGCATTAATCTTACTGAAGTTTCTTATTAATTTCCTGTAAAAACTGGCAAGTCCATGGAAACTTCTTAATTCAAAAACATTTCTGGGTGAAGGCCACTCCACAATTGCCTTAATCTTTTCTGGGTCCATCTTGAATCCTTCTGCAGAAAGAAAAAAGCCCAAATACACCAACTCTTCCTTCATGAATGAGAATTTCTTTAATTTTATCAACAGTTTCTCTTGGTGCATCTTCTTCAAGACATAATTAATATGCCTTAAATGTTCTTCTTTGGTTTTGCTAAAAACTAATATATCATCCATATAAACTATCACAAATTTACCAATGAATTCTTTCAACACTTCATTCATAAGTCTCATAAAAGTGCTAGGTGCATTTGACAACCCAAAAGGCATGACCATCCACTCATATAGTCCTTCATTTTTTTTAAAGGAATTTTTCCACTCATCACCCTCTCTTATTATGATCTGATGATATCCACTTTTTAAATCTATCTTTGAAAAATATTTAGCACCACTCAAACAATCCATTAAATCCTCTACTCTGGGAAAGGGGAATCTGTACCTAATTGTTATCTTATTGATTTCTCTGGAATCAGTACACATTCTCTAGCCTCCATCTTTCTTTGGGCTCAATATTGTTGGCACTGCACATGGACTCAAACTTTCTCTAATCAGTCCCTTGTCCACCAATTCCTGTACTTGTCTCCAGATTTCCTCATTTTCTGTGGGAGTCATTCTGTAGGCTGCCTTATTTGGCAGATTTGAACTAGGGATAAAATCTATCTGATGGCTGATATTTCTCACAGGTGGCAGATCATCAGGTAAATCATCCACAACAATGTCACAATAATTGTCTAACATCTCTTGGATTTCTATTGGAAAATCAGAAGTCTTTGTAGAAGTAAGAACTACCTTAGGTTTGCAAACTAAAGCAAAGCTTACCTCTTCTTCTTCTATCTGCTGCAGATAATCCTTCCTGCTCAACAACAAGGTCTTTGGATTAATCACTCTGCTTGATGGCTCGCCTTCTTCCATTGGTATCAATGTATGATGTACCCCATCCTTGAAGAACTTGTAAGTGTTCTTCTTGCCATCATGCACTGCTGCTCTGTCAAACTGCCAAGGTCTACCCAGTATTATGTGACACACATCCATGGGCATCACATCACACATGACTTTGTCTTTGTATTTGCCCATTTGCAGCTCAATCTCACACTTTTCTTTTACAATCAGCTGGTGCCCTTTATGCAGCCAGGACACCCTGTAGGGAGTTGGATGCTCCCTTGTCTTCAGCTTCAACTTTTCTATCACCTCAGTGGAAACCATATTGTCTGTGCTGCCACTATCAATGACTAGCTGGAAGCATTTCCATTGGAATTTGCATATTCTCCTAAACAAAGTCTTCCTTTGTGCAGGCTCAGTGACCTCTTTGGCTTGCTTCAACAAGACCTTATTAACCACCAAGGACTCTCCAATCTCTGGTAGGATTTCTTCTTCAATTGCTGCCTCTTCTCCCGCTTGGGCAACAACAGCGTTTCTTGGACCAACACCCACATTCTCTGGGCATTCATAGTGCTTATGCCCCACTTGCTGACATCTATAGCACCTCAATTCTCTACCTCTGCCTCGGCCTACTCTTCCTTTTCCTCTGTAAGAACCCCTTCTTCCCCTTACATCATCCTCTGTAGATGCATTCTGAGGTGAGCTACTATTAGCTCCATCCCCAGGTGTAGTAGGCTTTCCTCTACCACCCTTACTTCCCCTTCCACGGAGAGTACCTCTCTTTTTGGCAGACTGCTTCCTTAGGGGTTTCTCCTCTGCTTTCAAGGCCATCTAATAGGCCTCTCAACTATCTTAGGAGACAGAAGACTAATCTCATCTTGGATCTCCAGCTTGAGACCATTCACATATCTGTCAGTCTTCTCTGGTGTGTCTTGAAATTGCCCAGCTCTTATGCTCACTTTGTATAATTCTTCTGTATATTCCCTTACTGTCAGCAACCTTTGTCTCAGGTTTTGCATTTGTCTAAACAATGTTAGCTGATAATCACTAGGCAAGAATTTACCTTTTAATTTAGCCATCATTCTGGTCCAGCTTTTGATAGGCTGCTTGCCAACTCTCCTCCTTTCTGCCTGCACTCCATCCCACAAAAGTGCAGCATGTCCCTTCAACTTTGTTACTGCAAACTTGACCTTTTTATCCTCGCTCATTTCTTCATAATCGAAGCACTTGTTCATTTCATTAATCTAGTCCACCAGCTCCTTTGGATTCAGTCCTCTTGAAAAACTTGATACTTCAATATTGGGCTTAACTGCAGACTCCAAAATAGTTCCGAGGAGCCTCATGTCAGGAGGAATCTCAGCAATTTCTCCAGCTTCTTCTGTCTTAGGCTCACTGATGTCTTCAAGATCTCTGGGATGTCTTCAATCCATGGCATCCATTCTGGCCTCGAACCTCTGCAAAATCCCCAACACCTCTGCATTGGCAACAGGTCCGCCTCTCCTTCTACCAGCACCTCTACCAACTCGTATTGCCATGTTAATTCTCTGCAAAACAACTCAAAAAAAAACTCTGATGCCACAAATGAAAGAAACAAAACTAAATTCGACCCCCCAAGGAGAGATCTGGCTTCCAATGTCGCTCTGTCAGCATTTTACTTCAGTTAACTCAACTCACCTCCACGTGGCCTTCCACAAAAATTCTTGTAAATTTATTTATCAATTTAAGAGAAATTGATAAATAACACCTTCAATGAACTTTGGAGGAATTACTCCGCAATATCTCCAATAAAGGAATCGCACCCACTCGGACTTAATTATATGGTAAAGGTTAAATATTTCAGGGTTTATGTGAATCACCTGATTACATGGCCCACACATACAATTGATAGAAATTCCATTAAATACACACAACTATACCTCGGTTAACCTCTGGGCTGCTTCCGAAGCAATCGCCATTCGATGAGCCTTCCTCCAGATTGACGGCGTCCGTCGATATCGCACTATCTCCTCCGTCGAACTTTAAAGTGTGATGGTATGTGAAAAGGAGGTTTTGGGGGTCCCTCCTTATGCCACGTGTCGACCACTCAATGGAATCGCTCCCAATTGGAAAATACCGCTTACTCCACAAAAGCGGTGCCATATGGGCAGTCTGGTTTCGAAAATCCACTCTAGGATTTAGAACAGTGATTGACCAGGGGTTAAGTCGGGGTTACGCTATCCCTTGATTCACTCAGGTTCACAGACTCAGGTCTAACCTTGGGACAAAGACTCTCGGTTAACCACAACAAATATAATTCTCTTTAGGCAGGATTTTCACCACCATTAATTAGAGGTCGACGACCCTGAATTTTTTTCCACCGACCTTGTCTACGACGATGGGTTAATATATATCTCGGCTCCTACGAAATATAATGTGACAATTCCAGGGAATCCACAATCAACCATAGACACGGCTCACAGAGATTACACAACAATTCTCTTCATTGAATTAATCACACGCCTGGGGATTCAATAAGCTCGAAACCAAACAAATTCGCACTGAGACTAATTCAATCACACACACAATTAATAAATAGAATGTTGGCTTTTATTCAAATTAAGGCAAAAGCTTGACACACGAATTCACTGTGAAAATATCCCCCCTTAAATACATCCGAGGGATTACATTTATACATCAACATTTGTCTCTTCGGTTCCTCTGTGAGGACCATTTCAGAAAATCAAAGGCCTAATTATAACTTATTCAAATAACTGAAACATGACAGATGGACTGAACTAAACTATTCGACTTCTACAAATTCTAACTGCTCTAAATGCAATAGACAACTAAGGTATTGACACCTAGCTGTTACAAATTCAAGTGGTTTGAACGCTCCTAGCCACAACATGTGGACAAAACCTCCTACATTGTTGGCTAGTGTCTAATGCCCCTGCATCAATACCTTGCATGAAGTAAATTGCAGAATTGAAATGATAGAAAGAAAACTAATCTAATCAAACTTTTCTGGGCCAAATGGCTAAACACACTCTACTTACTCTATTCTCTATCTATCATTCTTTTATTCATGCAACTATTCATGAACTTACTATTCTTGAAAATGCGTTGTTTTGCATCTAAGAGAAGGAAGTGCTAAGGTGGCTTATGGAGGGTTTGAACACATGGGGGGAATTCTCAAGGTGTTTGAGTGGTTTTTTCAGGTTTAGAAGGTGGGCATGGTGGTTTATGGGCTTAATGAGGGGCCCATGTGTGTTGTTCCAAGAGCTGCTACAGGTTTCCTGTAGTGCTACAGGCAAGTCCTGAATTGCTACAGGAAACAGGCCAAAAAGAGGTGGAAAAATGGTAGGAAAGGTGGTGTGAAGGTGGATGAATATGAATAGGATGTGGTCCACCCCTTGGCCAAGCTCAAATCCTCTTGGGAGGCCTATCTTGCACCCTTAGGGTTTTCTCACGGTGTAGGGATAAAAAATCCGAAAACAAGGTTGATGGTGATTTTTCTTAACAGAGAGCTGATGGAAGATGATAGATGAATATGGAGGTGCTAGTGGACTTATCCTTTGGTTTTCTACCTATTCATGCAATCAATTTACCTATTCATGCAATAAATATGGACAAATTCATGAAAAATATAGTGGAAAAGATGACTTGAATTTGTAAAGAAAATATATTCTAATCTTAGAAGCAGAGATCTACCACAGCATACTGAACATGTTCATGGAATTAAAGCAACTAATCTCATCTATTCCAAGAAATCATAAACTAAAGATAATTTTTGGTCGGTGGGGAAGTTCTACCCTCCTCAAGCTCTATTGATAGAGGTGAGAGGACGAGGCTTGACTCATAGCTTTGTGGATTTTATGACCTAATTCACCACTCATGTAAGGAGACTAAATCTACAGCAAAAGAAAAATGAAAGAAAACTAAAATAGTAAATGAAAATACCAACAAATTAGCTAACCATTCATAAGAAAAACTAGCTAAATGACATGAAAGGAAAGAATAATTACACAAGAGAAGCTGAGGCACATGGATTGGGACCTAACCCACAAGACTAGCTCTCTGGAACACAATCAATAAGTCAAAGTATGAATGCTCATTTCATTTCAAGAATATAGTCTCATTACATCCATGCAAGTCATTGAAAAATTGATTACGATAACAAAGAGCCTAATGGATTTCTCCAAAATCTAAATCCTAATTAGCTTTTAATCCGCTCTATTTAACCTAAAGGGTAGATACCAACAACTCCCTAGAAAATAGGTGATGAGTCCACTTGACTCCAAGTGAAGTATGGCTTTGAGTGCACTTGGTTTGGAGTTTTCTTGGATGCCTTTGATTTTAATTTTTTGGAGGGAATATTGAGGATACTTTTGTTGCCTTTGGGAGTTAAGGAGGGTGGAAAACCCCCTATAATCTCTCCTTGTTGTCTACAATGAGTATTTATGACAAAATCTTCACAAAAATGCCATATCTTGATGATTTTTCTGCATTTAACCTTATGTTAGGTACTCGAAGTATGTTAGCCTCAATCACCACCTACACTAGCATCATAAGATGTTGTGAAACCAGCTCCAAAAATAGAAGAAAAGAGATATCAACGCCTTAGAAATAAGCCACTTCGAGGGGGCAACCTCCAATACATTACATGAATGAACAATTCTTGGATGATACAATTTACAAAACCTCCTTTCTATATATAGGAGTCCATGGGGCCATAATTTAATCCTAGTGGGCCACAATGTAATCCTAGCCGACCTAACAATAATAATTTAAGGGCACAATAATAACAAAATGGGGGTTACAAGGGTACAATAATAACAATAAGGGGGTTACACTAACAACAATAAGGGCTATACTAGTAATATAGGGACCTAACATGCCCCTCTCCTTCACAAAAGTGTTGTCCTCAACACTTGAGTAGCTCTGGGTGCTTCTGTATAAAATTCTCATCCTCCCATGTAGAATCTTCAGTGGGTAAGTTCTTCCACTTGATGAGATACTCTGAAATTGATCGATTCCGTAGCTGTCGAGTTCTTGTTTCCATGACCGCTTCAAGTTCCAATATGATTTTTCCTTCCTCATCAAGTTCTGGCAATATTGTTTGAACTGGAAGATTTTCACCTATAACCTTTTTTAAGCATGAAACATGGAAAACTGGATGTATTCGCGAAGAAGCAGGAAGCTCCAATTTGTATGCCATAGAACCAATCTTTTGCAACACCTTGTAAGGACCATAGTACTTTGGTGATAATTTATTATCCTTCTTAGCTTGCTTGAGGGACATTTGTTTGTATGGTTGTAGCCGTAAAAATACCCAATCTCCTACATCAAAAATTCTCTCGTTGCGATGTTGATCTGCCTGTTGTTTCATTCGGTTTTGTGCCAAATTCAGGTTATCCTTTAAGAGTTGGAGAACTTCTTGTTGATGCTCGATGTGATCTTCCACTGCTTGAACCTTCGAATTTTTCCTTAAATATGATGTGATGGATGGTGGATGATATCCATAAAGTGCCATAAATGGGGTCATTTTTGCTGCAGTATGGAAGGAAGTGTTATACCACCATTCAGTGAGAGGTAACCACTTGACCCATTGTGTTTGTTTATCAGATACAAACAAAGAAGATAACCTTCCAAACATTTATTTACTATCTCAGCTTGACCATCATATTGAGGATGATAAGATGAGCTATGAGCTAATTGAGTACCCAAACAAGAAAATAACTCCGTCCAAAAATTTCCAGTAAAAATGTGATCTCTGTCGCTCACAATAACCCTTGGGCTTCCATGTAGCTTTTGAATTCTGTCCATAAATGTAGTAGCAACCGTACTTGCTTTAAATGGATGAGATAATGCACAAAAGTGTGCATACTTGGTAAGTCTATCAACTACCACCATGATGACACTCTTTCCTTCGGACTTAGGTAAACCTGTGATAAAATCCATTCAAATCTCCTCCCAACGTTGACTTGGAATGGATAAAGGTTGTAGAAGTCCCGGGGTCTTAATTGTTTCCACTTTATTCTGCTGGCAAACCAAACATTCCGCCACAAACTTTTGAATATCAGATTTAAGGCCATCCCAAAAAAATTCTTTCTTCACCCTGTGGTAAGTTTTTTAAAATCCCGAGTGTCCTCCTAAAGGAGAAGTGTGCAATTCCAGAAGAATATTTTGTTTTAGTTGGGAATTCTTACAAAGATATAAGCGATCTTTGTACCATAAGGAATCATTTTTCCAACTAAATGTATCAGATGTACTAGGATCTTGCCGCAACTTTTGAATGAGTGTCCATACATCTTTGTCCTTCTTCCATTCATCTCTTGCTTCGGTTATCCAATCTGGTTGGATAATAGAAATGGCACAAAGCAATGCTTCCACCTTTTCATTCTTTCTTGAGAGTGCATCTGCAACAACATTAAGCTTTCCTTTTTTTGTAGATTATTTCAAAGTCATAACCCAACATCTTTGTGACCCATTTTTGCTGCTCTTCTGATGATAGTCTTTGTTCCAAAAAGTGTTTAAGACTATCATGATCAGTTTTTACCTTGAAGTGTCTTCCCATTAGGTAAGTTCGCCATTTCTTTAGTGCATGTAGTATTGCTAACATTTCCTTTTCATAAATAGGTTTCTGTAAATACTTTCCTTTGATTGGACGACTTTCAAAAGCAATGGGTCTTCCTTCCTGCATTAAAACTGCACCAATTCCATTTCCTGAGGCATCACATTCCACAATAAAGGTTTTTGTGAAGTCCGGCGTAGCTAAGACCGGTGCTAGGCACATTGCCTCTTTAAGACATTCAAAGGCCTTAGTTGCTTCAGGAGTCCATGAAAATGCATCTTTCTTCAATAATGTTGTTAGAGGTGCTGCTATTCTCCCATAATTCTTAACAAACTTGCGATAATACCCTCTTAACCCGAGAAATCCTCGCAACTTCTTTATGGTTGTCGGGACTTTCCATTCTCTCTCTCTCTCTCTCTCTCTCTCTCTCTCTCTCTCTCTCTCTCTCTCTCTCTCTCTCTCTCTCTCTCTCTCTCTCTCTCTCTCTCTCTCTCTCTCTCTCTCTCTCTCTCTCTCTCTCTCTCTCTCTCTTAATGGCTTTAATTTTGTTAGGGTCTACTTTTACACCCTCGTGAGATATAATATGACCCAGATATTCCACCTCTTGTACTCCAAAGAAACATTTGGATGTTTTTGCATATAATTGTTTCTCCCGCAATAGTTTGAGCACCCTGTCAACATGTTCAACATGATCCTTCCAAGACCTGCTGTAGATTAGTATATCATCAAAAAATACTAGCACAAATTTTCTAAGGAAGGGTTTGAAAATGGAATTCATCAACCCTTGAAATGTAGAAGGTGGATTGGTAAGGCCAAAAGGCATGACCAAAAATTCATAATGACCCTCATGAGTTCGAAATGTTGTTTTTGGAATATCTTCAGTCTTCATTCTAATTTGATGATATCTTGATCGAAGATCCAACTTGGTAAAATAAATTGCTCCATGTAATTCATCCAATAATTCATCAATCACAGGAATGGGAAATTTATCTTTAATGGTGAGCTTATTGAGCTTCCTATAATCCGGACACATGCACCATGATCCATCCTTCTTGTGTACCAATACTACAAGAGCAGAGAAAGAACTTTGACTAGGTTGAATTATACCCACCTATAACATTTCTGCAATCATACGTTCAATTTCGCTCTTTTGGACATAAGGATATCTATAAGGCCTGATGTTTGGAGGAACACTTCCCGGAATCAAATGAATAGCATGATCATGATCACGAATAGGTGGGAGTCCTTTGGGAGTTTCAAACACCTTGGAATGATTGTCCAAGACTTGTTGGAGATCTGCAGAAATAGATGATTTTGATGTTGGAACTTCTAGTGAGCATAATTGTGTAATTATGCCTCATTTTTCTTTCTTTAGAAGCTTTGTCATGACATTAGAGCTTATTATCTTTCCTGGCTTCCCCGAAATACCCCGTAATTCGACTTCCTTTCCTTCTGAAAAAAATTTCAAGAAAAGTTCTTGAAAATTAAAAGCTACCGTCCCCAAAGATTGTAACCATTGTACTCCTAGTACAACATCAGCACCTCCTATAGGAATGGAAAGCATTGGACTAGTCAACACATATTCCCCCATGGTTAGCTTGATGTTATGGCATTTTCCAGAGCAATTTATAGTTCCTCCATTTGCAACCATCACTTGACATTTTGGTGCTGGGTATAGGAAACAATTTAATTCCTTGGCTACCTTACAATGAATAAAATTATGGGTGCTACCTGAATAAATCAACACTATTACCATTTTCTTCTTGATATGTACTTCTATCTTGAGAGTTTGAGGAGTGGTAATTCCTGCCAGTGCATTACACGATATCATCGGGTTTATTTCTTCCTCTTCTAGGGTTGGTTCTTGGTGTATATCGTCTTCTTGTTCATTTTCTTCTTCCTCTTCACAATCTATGTAAAATAATTTCTTCTCAGCACAATTGTGACCTTTAGTGTATTTTCTATCACAACTGTAGCAAAGCCCTTTTGCTCTTTTTTCTTCCAATTTTTGTCGTGTCAACCTTGTAGGTTGTGGAAATCTAGGCGTAGCAACACTTCCTTCTTTATAGAATTGAGTGGTAGGCTTCCTTGTCGCCATAATTTTACATTCAACTTTTCTTGCCAACTTGAATGCCTTCTCCAATGAATCAAGTTCCAAAACACGAACTTCATGTTGGATGTTATCCTTTAGAGTACCTATGAAGAGATCAATCCTGTGTTCCTCTGGAATATCAGTTACCCTTATATTCAATTTTTGGAAGTCCTCAATGTGCTGCCCCACTAAACCCTTTTGTTTGAGATTTATCAATTGGCTAAAGAAGGTGTTTCTCTTTGTATCCTCATAATGTGCTATCATTTCCTCCGTAAAATTTGACCAAGTGACAATTTTTTTACGGGAGCAAAGCCATTGATACCATACAAATGTATTTTGTTCTAAATGTAAAGTTGAAATGCGTACCTTTTGTGTGTTTTGCACGTTATGGAGATCAAAATATTGCTCCATCTGTAGTATCCATGTTACAGGATCCTTTCCATCAAACTTCCTCATATCCATTTTTGGAATACGGTGGTTATTCCCGCCAACATTAGAGTTTATGAAATCATGATTAACATTTATTTTTTTCTCATCATGAGGTTCTTCTACTATATTTCCACCATTAGGAACTATTTCTTGTTTCAAGCTTGTCGTCAAGCCTTCCATGTATGATTTTAGATCATTCTTCATGTTTTCCATGTTGTCTTTCATGTCATCCATCTTAGCTTCCATGCCCACTTCCATGCCATCCATCTTAGCTTCCAAACCATTCATCTTAGCTTCCACGCCTTTCTTCAAAACTTCCATTTCATTTTTTGTTGTTCTTTGCAAGAGTGAAATTTATTGCACTTGCTCTTGTAATTTTGATATGTCATGTTGCCATTCTTCGTCTTCATGAGTCATAGTAGAGCCTTCTAAAGGCTTAATGGGCGTTGAATTCTTTTTAGGGGCCATTTTAGAATCCAATAATGATATCTATTCTATAATATGCCCTTGGAATCAATTCAACTTGATTATTCAAACAAGACTTATGCAATTCGGGAAAAAAAAAAAAATACACACCTTTTACTTGCTTTTGAGGAGTTCGATATTCAAATTGAATTATCTCTGTAATTGGGGATCTTCAATATTTGAAATTTAGCCCTATAATAGCCCTCTGAAGCTTCTTTCAAATGCCACAGGTCTGATCTGATTTGGATTCTTCAAGACAAAGTTATTTCCAATCTCCCACAATGACCCAATTTTGGACTGGTTCAGTAGAGTGAACTCGTACGACTTGCCCCATGTCACTGTTTCAACCTTTGGCTCTGAAATTGATAGCCAAGAAACTAAATTATGTGTGCTTGCGGCCACGTTTTACGAAACTTCAATCCGATGCTTAGAGAGAGAGTTGTGAATTTTTTCCCACGATCACCTCTTTGAGATGAAATTTTGGAGTGTGAAAAAGCACTACCTTCCACAGATCATATCTCCGAAAATATTGTGAACCAAGATCTGAAATTCTTTGGCGATTTTCTTCAGGATTTCCGCTTCGCACCCTAAAAATTTCAGATTCTGAACCTTCGTAGAAAAAAAGTTATAGCGAAAATTCCACGATGACCTGTTTAGCAGCCTGAACAAAGACCTAACTTCCACAGATCATATCTCCGAAAATATTGTGAACCAAGCTCTGAAATTTTTTGAGCATGTTCCACAGGATTTCGACTTTGCACCCTAAAAATTTCAGCTTCTGAAGCTTTGTAGAAAAAAAAATTTATAGCGAAAATTCCACGATGACCTATTTGGAGCAGCGGAAGCGTGGTGGGCCCATAACCCACAGGTCCCGGGATCGTAACCTAGCTCTGATACCAAATGTTGTGAAAACAACTCCAAAAATAGAAGAAAAGAGATATCAATGCCTTATAAATAAGCCATTTCGAGGGGGAAACCTCCAATACATTACATGAATGAACAATTCTTGGATGATACAATTTACAAAACCTCCTTTCTATATATAGGAGTCCATGGGGCCATAATGTAATCCTAGTGGGCCACAATGTAATCCTAGCCGACCTAACAATAATAATTTAAGGGCACAATAATAACAAAATGGGGTTTACAAGGGTACAATAATAACAATAAGGGGTTACACTAACAACAATAAGGGGCTATACTATTAATATAGGGACCTAACATAAGACCATAATATAATAAAAAATGAAAGAAAAGAGATTTAATAAGGAAAAAAGGTGACCATTAACCCCTCCAAATGTACATCAAGGACTACACCAAATATAGATACATCTAGGAGAAATCACTATTTCTGTTTCAATAATATCACAAGGAAACTAATCTTATATGCATGTTCCTGAACATACAATTATTTTTTTGAAGAATATTCCACATGAAATAAGTCAATCAATCTAGTGATCATGAGAATTGCAATATTCAATGATGTGGTTTGTGCCATATGAAATGCTTCGTACTATGGAAAGATATAAAATAATCAATGATTTTTTGTTGGTGTTATTTGTTAGGCTACAAATTATCCCTTTTTTATTCGGACTTGCAAGTAGAGATTTTTTCGTGGAATTTTGGAAGCACATGTAAATCTTTTGATAATGATGTAACAACTTAAAGTTATACTTAATAGCTAATATAAAGAGAAATTTTGTGATGTTGCACAATTTTCCAGAATATGAGAAGCAACTTAATTTACCCATATGATCTAATAAATCCCTAGTGGAAATTTGTCCACCTTCATTAAGCCATAACTCTAGTACCATTTGGTGACTAGAAAGGACCTCAAATATGTAGACATACCATATACTAACAACATTTTGTGGCCAAGTGCTTATGATTTTTCTCCTTTAAAATTTTGGTTTTGCAATGATGTACTTACTATGCATATATACCATCAATTAGTGAAGTCTCGACACGATTTTTATTAGTTAAAATCCATTCAAATCCCGGAAGAATATTTTTGAAGCCTTCATGAGAATTACTTTTAGATATTGCATTCATCCAACATTTAAATAATAACTGGGAACATCATAAGACTAGAGGGTAAGTATAAACAATTGTGTAACTCCATACATATGCAAATATTTTAAGTGGGACATAGTGACATGAAGTTAGATACTTCTCTAAGATATATTCATAAGTGTAGGAATATTGAGATTGGAGTTGTACACATGATGTGTTTGTTCAGAAACTACTACATCTGCAAGTTTCTTAATCATCATTTTTGTATTTGGGAGTGCACTTTCCCACATCCTCAAAATGAGTGAAAAGGTTACTTGATTGATAAGATTTAAAGGAGATATATCAATTGCTTGGTGTTGAACAATACTAGTCGAGCCATCTTATCTTGGATCCTTATTAATGATAACATCAACCATTTGTATAATCATTAACTTTTCAAATGTTAGTGATCATAGGGTTATGTCATTTTATTATGATAGAATAATAACTTATATTTCCTCAGAGACATAGTAAATGCGATACTTAACTTTGGGTTATGGAGAAGCGATTTCCCTAGATATTCCTATGATCTCTCCATACACCTTTTCTACCTCCTATCCAAGCTATTTCTATGATGAGAATCCTTCACAACAGATGTGCAGTGTAATAACAAGAGGTGAATCATTAGGGAATAATACTTGGCTAATTAATTCTTAGAGAAATGAACTATGATGGGCACAGGAAGAAGAATCATCATGAGAATTAATGAGGATATGTTTCCATTATTGTGTTGTAGATTGTATAATTTCTTCGATTTGTTGGGAAATTTTTAGGGTTAGGTATTGCACATTACAAAAACCTAACTCTTAGGAACTTTATTGATATTATTAAGGTCTAGAGATCCAAATATTCACCAAAAAACTAACTCCCTAAGAAATAGTCAGTATTTTGTATCTCCTTACAAAATTCTTCTTATGTAACAGTTCCACTTTCAGAGCAATGAGCTGTATAAGTGTCCTTCTTCCAACATGCATATGGTCACTCAATTGGTAACAAGTACCAGTATTTTTCAAGGATACTACTAGTTATCATATACAAGAGAAAATTATATGTTTTTCCATGCCAAGTTGTCTTTGCCGCTATATCAATATATCTAACCATTTGTGATGTCAGTGGATAAATCATGCACATTCATAAGGGGTACACAAATATCATAATAGACTCACTGAAAAGTTTTTTGCACTAGATGATGTGGAACCAACTATATCATAATCTATGATAATATTAATGTCTTTCTTATGATTTTCCTTGTGTTGGCCAAAGTTAAACATATTCTTGCACTTTCAAAGAAAAATTAGATTTAGGTAGAATATCCTTGATATTCATGTTGTTCTTAGGTGAGAAACTCGAGTTTGTACAAGAATATCAAGGGGTGTGAGGTGTTCTTGCGACGAAAGAATAAGAGGAGAATAACCACTAAATTTACTTATTGAAAATATTATTTCTTCCTTCAAAAATTCATTGGTTTTGATCTCATATAAAATAGATAGGCCAGGGTGCCACTAGAACCAAACTTTGGCGGAAGAACCAAAAAATAAGAAGGAAGATCCTGAATATTCCATTTCCAACTCCAAGTTTTATTTCAAATGGAACCAAATATAAAGAAGTCACTCAAACTTGCTTCAACAAATGCAGAAAAGGAATAATCGAGCACTATATTCAAATACTTTATTCATTCCTTGAACACCATTTATTGGTGAATTTTTTTTTCTTGTAAAATAGATGTAATGATCCATGCAATACAAAGTGAATTTTGATGTGAATTGAAGGCCAAAAACACATACGATGGATATTTTTTTTACATGCTATATAAATATTACGACCAAAGTGAATTCTATGACATACTCACAAAATAAATCAACAAGAAAAGGCTCATTATACTCAAGAAAATCACCCCTTAACAATAACCTAAAAATATATGAGACACTCACCCAAAGAAGCTTCACTAAAAGACACCCCGAGAGAGCTCTTCTCAAGTTTGCATAAGACACTTGTGTGTGGGTTAGTGTACAAATTCAAAGACCTAATCACCTATTTACATGGGTTTAGGCCTACTCCTAGGCTGATATATACCATTTGAAAACTATTTACGAATCTTTTCACATGTAACAAGTATCTTCCACTTTGTATATGACTCAAACTTTTTGGTATAATTATGAATCCTTCAAAAGGTAGTGTTCCTCCTTTTCGTGGGGCCAACATCAATGAATCTTAAAACCTAATTTAACTTGTTTTTTAGGTTTCTTTTAGGCTACCATTGTCGGGTATCTTCATCAATAAATAACCCTTCCTCCTTGGGAAATATTAGGGTGCTTTGGATGCCATAATAAGTCATCAAAGGAGTCTTCTTTCAATACTTGATGAGGATACTCCAATGGCCTTCGAAAACATGTGGGTTTCTTCAAGGGTACATTACTATGTCACATGTAATATACTTCCAAGGTCTTGTCAAATGGAGAAGCTCATTTCACAGATGGAAGCTCTGAAAGGCTATCCCATATGATCAAACATAATATAAATTAGTAAAATTATGAGTCTTCTAATGCTTTATACAAGATACATAAGAAGATATTTTACAAACATTGAATGCTAAATCTTTGAATGCATAATAGATGAGAGGGATTGAAAACATAAGTTGGCCAAGAAATCCTTTAATTTAATGAATTAGAATGATGTTGATATGAAATGTAATTTGTAACATGACAATGTAATTACTTGTGACTAAAATTTCCCTCAAATACTGAATATAATTCAAGCTTAAATATGTATGTTGGGGGATTAGGATAAAAAAAAGAAAAACATGACTAGAATCTTCATCCATAACATCATAGTATAGAGCTTTGAAGGTGTGCGATTAAAGAAATAGCTCCAAAAATCCTCATGCATTTTGAAGAATGAGAACCATGATGAAGCAAGGTGGGAATAATGAATACACTTTGTGAAAACCAAGTTGTTTTGTGGATAACTTCTTTTCACAGACAGAAGAAATCTTCCTAGACCTAGTGGCTTAGTCTAGAAACAACTAAGACAAAACTGCAATGCTTTCATTATAGATGTTTGAAATATGGAAGGAATACCTACTTGGAATTGAATGCAAGCTTCCTCCTTTGCCTTACTTTTTAGCTCCAGCTCCAACTCCAATTTCTAAAATTGTAACCTGCAAATCATCCAAAACAAGCATGAGAACCAAAATATACAAAATAGCATATAAAAACAACTCTAAATAAGAATTCAAGGATTCTTGTTCTACATATGCATAAATAATAACTATTATATAGGAGAAACAATTCACTTTTGTATTAATAATGGTAGGAAAATATTACAACCCTTGTAGGCCCTAACCTTGTGAATATTTCCCAACTATCTTGTCCTTCCTTTACCACAATAGTAAGCCTTCAATCACAACTAAAGCACATGGATGGATTATGTACCTCTAGACACAAAGGGGCAGCATAAAGGCATAATCAGAGTCTCCAAAATCCAACCTAGACTTTATGGTATAGGATTCATTTATAGGGTAAATTAGGTGGTTTTGGATTTACCATTATAGGGCTTAGATCCACATTAGAGGGAGGTAAGTTCTAGGAGATAAGAGATAATAACCCAATAGTAGTATTTTGAGAAGTGAACCAACAAAAAATGGTTAAAACCACTTCTGAACCTTCTAGAGAGATAAAAATTGAAATTAATTTTTATTTTTCATTATTTATAGGTTCTCATCACACTTTTGTGAAATCAATATGCTCTGACCAATGTAGTTTCCATGTGTACAACTTGCGTCATCACAGTCTATCTTAAAGAAATGTGCGATGATCCACAAAATTAGGGATTTTAGCCAATGTAATCCATGATTCTTATAACTTCCATAATGTGGATGTTTTTGGATTTGTAGGGGATGACTACATAGATGATGATAGATCCAGGTTCAGGGCCAATTGTTTGGATTCCACAAAATGGGCTTTAACACATAACATCATAGTATAGAGCTTTAAAGGTGTGCGACTAAAGAAACAACTCCACAAAACCTAATGCATTTTGAGGTATGCGAACTAGGATGAAGCAAGACTAAAATAGAGAATGCACTTTTTGAAAACCCAAGTAATCATGTCCTTTGATTACTATACCATTTAAGAATTTGAGCAATTAATGACATAACTTTACTTGTTAAAACCTTGAAGGTAGAAGGTGACCCAAATTTTGGGTATTTAGGATAAAAAATTGGGGGGGGGGGGGGGGGGGGAGATGGGTGTTGTAGTAGCTACAACATGTCCCTTATATGTGGTATCAAAGACTAATTTTAAAATATGGACCCTAAAACCTACCAACACAACCATTGATTTTGCCTAAAAAAAAACAAAATTAATTACCCAAAAAAACTGTTATGAACATTATGAAAAACTTTTGACCTAAAAAAATACTTATATTATGGCTCTATATGTGTTTTGATAATATATTATTTATGAATGCTATATAATATTGTTGCATTTCAAACTTGACAAATGGACTAATTTTTATAAGACACTTAATGGATTATGTTTTTGTTGATTAAATATATGAGGTATGCTTTACTTCCATCTTGGGAGATTGCGATGCATGGATATGGGGTCTTTTATATATATATATATATATATATATATATATATATATATATATATATATATATATATATATATATATATATATATATATATATATATATATATATATATATATATATATATATATATATATATATATATATATATATAGAGAGAGAGAGAGAGAGAGAGAGAGAGAGAGAGAGAGAGAGAGATGATGAAGCAAGACTAAAATAGAGAATGCACTTTTTGAAAACCCGAGTAATCATATCCTTTGATTAGTATATCATTTAAGAATTTGAGCGATTAATTACATAAGTTTACTTGTTAAAACCTTGAAGGTAGAAGGTGACCCAAATTTTGGGTATTCAGGATAAAAAAATTGAGGGGGGGGGGGGGAGATGGGTGTTGTAGAAACTACGACATGTCCCTTATATGTGGTATCAAAGACTAATTTTAAAATATGGACCCTAAAACCTACCAACACAACCATTGATTTTTCCTAGAAGAAAAAAATTACCTGAAAAAAACTGTTATGAACATTATGAAAAACTTTTGACCTAAAAAAATACTTATATTATGGCTCTATATGTGTATTGATGATATATTATTTATGAATTATATGTAATATTTTTGCATTTCAAACTTGTCAAATGGACTCATTTTTATAAAACACTTAATGGATTATGTTTTCGCTGATTAAATATATGAGGTGTGATTTACTTCCATCTTGAGAGATTGCGATGCATGGATATGGGGTCTTTTATATATATATATATATATATATATATATATATATGCTTTGATAAAAAGAAACATGCAAGTTGGAAGAGGGATATCTCATAGCTAGAAAACCATACTAATAATTAGATGATGTCAAGACATTGAATGAGTGATGGTGTAAGGTACATTGTTCTACTATATTGTGTGTCAATTATGCAATGTTATAACATTAGGTAAGATGCATATTCGTAGCTATCATTACTGCCCAACTGAATAATTCGATGACAAGAAACCATAACTAACACCATAGTGTTGTCCATGTTAGGATGTTGACACTAATTCTTTGAGGGTAGAGGCATTCTCAACTTGTAACCTCCAAGCCTAAAATCATGGGAGGTCTATTATGGACACACTCCCCTAGACATGTGATGACAACTGCTAGTTTCATGTTGGAGAAGTTAGGTCAATATAGTTTATTCTTTTTCCATTTTAGGTTCTATAAGTGTTTAGAATGGTATATTTGATGCCATAGTATATTGCAACAAAGGAAAAGTAGGATGGGAGTAGCGTAGACTAGGGATGATGGGTGGATATAGGTTAGTTGTGAACTCTAGCTAGGAAGTGATTATTTTGTGTGATTTTACTTATGTTTGGTTACTACATATTTCTCGCAAATTGACTATAACTAATTGTCTTATTATTCCTTGATTTTTGTATCCTTTTGACTCTAACTTTAGGAAGAGGTTTTCCGAACTAGGGGGTTATGTAGTGCCCTCTCCCTAAACCTATTATGCTATGCTATATTATTAGCTTACCTAATGTGTGGTTCATTGTTGTAATAGATCTTTATTAGTGTTATTAGTATACATATGAGTTATGCTAGTACTCTATGGTATACTATGATAGTTGAATCATAATGTCTCTTTATGATTGAGACTTAAGGTTTCTTAAATATCAACTAGCGCCATATAATGTAAATGGCTAGTAAATGCCAATATGAATAAATCCATGACAAACATCAAAATAATTCATGGGACATTTCAGTTGCTAAAATTTTAGAAATTATAAAATTTGATTATATTATAACTATTATTATTATTATTTATAAGAAGAACTGATGTATAAGTCAAGCATATATACATTAAAAAAAATGTGTAAAAACGTGCTTAACAATGGACATTCACCCCCACTTTATGATTAAGATTCTTAGCTTGTAAATAGGCTTTATTATAATAGCATGGGCCAATAGCATGACTTATCAATACCATATGTCCAAAAAACCATAATTTCGTATGACGCTTGTTCATGTGACATTTTTTTTAATTAATAAACTTAATTAAAAAGGAAAAAATAGCATAACTAATTTGGAGATAAATCTCAACCTTTGATTTGTGAATACTACTATATTCTAAAATATTTCGTGCATGTACCATCCACCTAATAATTACTAATAATTAAATTTTAAATTTTGGAAAATTTATTAATGCATAAACATAATCAATATAACATTTAAATTAAACCTTCAACTTGATTAGTAATTAATTAAATGATTAGTCTTTAATCCTATTTAATATTTAATTAATGATATATATTTTCTTATGATCAATTTAATATATTAAATATGATTCAAATTTCTATGTAATCCCTTGATTTGAACCAAATATTGAATTGTGTTATTTTATTATATATTTATTATTAATTTAATAAATGATTGGATTTTATCACCAATTTATTATTGTTGAGTGTGTGAGTTTTCGTGCCTTGGGGAAAACGTTAGGCTCTTAAAGCATGAAGTCATAGAAGTAGGTGATGCGCTGAAGATATTTTGCGAGGGCTTTCAAAAGTGAGATAGGTGGAAAGTTAAAGTGGGTAGGGGGACACTTGGAAGAGCAGACAGGTTGAGGGGTTATCTCGGAAGATGTTTGGTTTTTGGAGCATCTTGGTTTGTTTTTCTTTGGAGTGGAAAAGGTCGAGAGAGAAGAGTGCGAGGGAAACTTGCAGTTTTATTTTTGGAGTAAGAGAACCCAGAAGGATGCTTGGACATGGCCTCAGTGGGCTAGGAAACTTGTAGATTGTCTCTAGGTCTCTAGGTGACGCCGTGGCATATTCAATCACGAGGAGTGCTACAACAACTATATATCTCCATTATTTATTATGTTTATTTAAAATATATTAAAAGAAAAATCCATACTAGCCCTAATACAAACAATGCACTGAATTTAAAGATGACATCCACATTGATCTTCAAAAGGATTAAATTATCCCGACGATACCCATGACTTTGAATAGGGTTATTAATTATGATGACTTTGAATAGGGTTATTGAACAATGAAAAGGGAATACACTTTATGAATTTGTTTTATTATTATTATTAATCATTAGTCACTTTAAATAGAATTTAGAGTTCACTTCGTGCATGTGCCTTTATTTAAAATGTTTATATATTACATTTTATATCAATTTTACATATCAACATTTTGACCCTTTTTATATCATCCTTAGTCAAGTTTGTGTTGCTGGCATTAAAAATGGTTTTTATATTATAGGTAAGTTTAGAAATAATTAATTTTTTATAAAATAATTATTTTTATTGATAAGATGTATTTATTTTAATTTATATATATTTGGGTGATTGAAGAAAACGATGGTCATCTTTTCCATTAAGTTAATTCTAATGATTGATATGTTGAATTCATATCAAATATTTTGCCGTACTGTCATGCCGCGGATAATAAAATCTTTGATATTATTTTAGTAAAAAAATCTTTAAATTAATAAGAATCTTTTATTACACAAACAAAAGAATTATATATATATAGTATTTAATTTTGATTTTCAAAATAAATTATTATTATTAATAATAAAAATAATATAAATTAATCATAAGGTATTATTAAACTCTTCTACCATTTTAAATTAATGAAAATATTAGTAAACGATCTTCTTCTTTTTTTCTAAGCTTTGAATTCGTCGCTGGCCTAAAACCATTGTCTCCCATAGACGGTCGCTTTGGACTTGTTTGCACCTTTCGTTGGTGTTCCCGCTTCTTCTTTGCCTTACATTGTGGTGGTGAGGCAACTCAGTTTTTAAAGTTTCCCGTTTAGAGATTCTCGTATTTTTTAAAATTGACTTATTTAATGAATTAGATTTTTTTTTGGCCTCACCTATCTGCCTCTACGAGGCTACATAGAAAATGAAAGGCATAGGCATGAAAATAGCTACTCCTTGCTGTCTATGTCCAGCCAACTCACGGAAATTCAATCCAGCTAATAAGGAGCATTTAAATTTCTTTTCTCAAATGAATTTTGCAAGTGGATTTCCTTGCTGCTCAATGGCACTCAAGGCTTAGTTAGATCACCATCATGTGGTGAACATAAAAACATTATTGTTTCTCTTTTATATATATATATATATATATATATATATATTTTTGGTGTTGTTTAGATTTCAATTATGTGTATCAACGTATGTATTTTTTATTCGTTGAATTTTTTATCTATGTATTGATGATATTACTCTCTTATAAATGGCCATTTTATAATTTTAGATTTTGAAATGAGATTAATCATGAAATGCATTTGTAATTATCTTATCTTAATTATGTGATTGTGATAGATCTCGAAGATAATTATCTAAAAGATTGAAATCAAGCATTGCTAGAATTTTATATATTATTGTTGGTGTACATGCACATAGTTAGCGTTAATTAGTTTCAATTCAACTCTAATTATTGCATGCGATGTGCACTTTGCTTTAGCTAGTTAACTCTAGTTCTTACATGTGGTGTGCACTTGGATTTAGTTAGTTAACTCTTGTACTTTCCCATGCACATTAACATAACATAAAACACACTTAGCTTTCATTAGCTTTAATTATCCATAGTTATTACACGTACAACTAAGCCTAACTTAGTTTCTTTATGTATCAATTCTCAAACTAATATTGTTGAATCAAATTCATTCTTAATTCCAATTTTTCTCTTTCAGTTCTCGCAAGTTTGTGCAATTATTCCTTAGCTATATTTATGTTTGTGCTCTAATACTTTTACATGGTATCAGAGCCACAAGGGTTTGGAGAAGGCGCATGAACAATATTTTGTGGGTTTGAAGAGAAAAAAATTGGAAATTGTTCAAAGATTTGATTTGTAGATCAAAATATTGGAGAACTGCTGCAATTTTTTCTACATCTACAAGGTGAAAAAAAATGAAGTTCTCATCTTCAACGATTCTTACACACTTCCAATGGAAGCCAGAGATTTTGCTTCACCTCAGAGGCAAAGGCTTGTATCAGATAGTTATGAATATGGAAGTTGAACCCAATTCCGCCATTGAAAAATACAAATATTTCAACAGGATGGAGGAAGCTTTTGGTCTTCTATTGTTGTCCATATCTCCAGCATTATATTTCCATGTGGACACATGCAATACTCTGAATGAGGTCTGGAAAACCTTGGAAAATTTATTTGGAAAGTAGGATGAGATGCGGCCTCATATTCTCGAAAATGAGCTAAATTCCCGAGATCCAAATAACTTTGATAACATTCAAGATTTCTTTACGAAATTTAATTCATTGTTTCTACAATTACATGATTGTGGGATCAATAAATCCAAATAGGAAGGTCAATTGATCCTTTCTATTTTTTTTAAATCAGGCCCTGAATATGTTGTTTTTGTTTCTACATTTCATACAATTAGACTTGCAACTAGAGATAAATGGAAAATGCCAAACTTGATCCATTTATTGAGTCTCTCATTCATGAGCAAGATAAGCTCATCAAAATGGATTCATTAAAGTCTCCAAATTCACATGCCTTTACCATGCATGAGAAAGGAAAGTCCAACTCAAAACCAAATCAACAATCCAAAGGCAAAGGAAAGGAAAGAGATCCAGATCCACGAAAGGGAGGAAATCCAAAACCTCCAGATGATTCTTCCAACTCCAAGCGTAAGAAGGGAAAGAAAGGAAAATCCAAGTGTACTTATTGTAGTAGAGGTTATCATCGTGAATCCTCTTGCATGTGGAAGACTATTGATATGATGGCAAAGACTCTTCAATAAAATAATCTTGGTCATCACATTCTAGAAACTGCCAAGAAGATGAAGGAAAAACCATCAGAAACAAGGGGTAATGGTCATGCTTTTATTTCTCTTCATTCTATACAACAAGAATGGGTCATCGATTCAGGAGTTTCGCATCTTATGGCTTCTTCAAAGGAATCCTTTTCTTCTCTACATGCATACTCGGGACCTCCCATTCTCATTTGGGGGGGGGGGGGGGATTCTGCAGTTGAAGCAATTGGACAAGGAAGAGCGAAATTCGAAGATGGAAGTTTTGAGAATGTCTTGCATATTCCAAGGCTTTCTTTGAATCTTATTTCAGTGTATTAGATGACACATACACACCATAAGGAAAGTGGAATTTACCTCGGATTCAATGAGAATTTATGACATGCAAACCAACTTGAAGATGACATATTCTAAGGTAAATGACCAATCTCATATGTATACATTTTCTTATTTTGTTCCTCAATCAGATTGTATTTTTATACTTACACATTCAAATGAAGAAAGTAGAATTTAGCACGAGAGATTTGGACACTTGAATTTCAGATATATGCAGCAACTTGGAAAGCAAGGGATGGTGCCTCAAATCTACTTGGAAAGTACGATGAGATGGGGGCTCATATTCTCGAAAATGAGCTAAATTCCTGAGATCAAATAGCTTTGAGAACATTCAAGATTTCTTTACAAAATTTAGTTCATTGTTTCTACAATTACATGATTACAGGATCGATAAATCCAAATAGGAAGGTCAATTGATCCTTTCTATTTTTTCTAAATTAGGCCCTAAATATGCAACAAATTTTGGGTTGAAGCTATCACTTGTGCCTCATACATCCAGAATAGATCTCCTCATTAATCCGTTACTGCAAAAACACCTTTTGAGGCTTGGACTAGCATGCAACCTGAATTTAGTCATTTCTGGATTTTTGTATCTTGAGCATGGGCATGCATTCCTATAGAAAAGAGAAAGGCTTTGGAACCTAAAATTAAAACCTTCATGTGTGTTGGATATTTTGATAAAGTCAAAGGGTACATATTTCTTGATATCAACACTAGAGAGCTATTTATTGAACATAATGTAAAATTTTGACGAAGATATTTTGCATGCACCACCAAATGAACCTGTTACCAAGTTTCCTTCACCACTCATTGATGAGTATGTAGATGATACTTCATATCAGAATTTTGATATAGATGATTATTTTCTTGTGACACTTGTTGGACCACCATTTTTTGAACATCGAGATCATACTTCCTCATGTAGTTCGCAAGATTCTTGATCACCTTCAACACAAAAATGGCACGGCATGAGTGTTATATGAGATGATCCCACCACTCTACCTCAGTTTGAGGAAGATCACAAACACTCTTATCTATGGAGCGATGCATGGCCATGCACGATTATATGATGCATGCATTTGATCCACATACTTATGCAAAATCAGTTGGGCATCCTGAATGGGAAGCAACAATGGATGAGGAATACAACTCTCTCATTGAGAACCAAACTTGGGATCTGGTTCTGCTACCTTCCAATCATAAAATTGTGAGGTGCAAGTGGGTTTACCGAACCAAGAAAGAAGCGATGGCCAGGTTAGTCAATATAAGGTTTCTACCATAGAAAAAGGTTTCCTGCAGGTACATGGTGTTGACTATGATGATAATTTTGATCTAGTGGAAAAAATGGATTCCATTCATCTAACTCTCTCCATTGCAACAACAAGAGGATGGGAGGTGCATCATATGGATGTGAAGAATTAATTTCTTCATGGTGATAACGAGGAGGAAATCTACATGGATCAACCACATGGATACATGCAAAATTCATCTTTAGTATGAAAACTAAAGAAGTCTCTCTATGGCCTCAAGCATGAACCTAGAGCATGGTATGAAAATATGGATTCTTATTCGTTATCTCAAAATTTTGTATGCAAAAAATCTGATTCCAATGTTTATTTTTTGAAGAAAATTGACTCCTTGCCGATCATCATACTCTACATAGATTATCTTTTGATAATAGGTAGTTCAAATTATGCCATTGCTGAGATTAAAACTACATTGCATAAGATGTTTTGTATGACTGATGTGTTCTTGCTAAATTTCTTCCTTGGACTAGAAATCAATCAGAGTGGTTCTGGGATTACCGTTTCTCAACCAAAGTATACTAGAGATTCTTTGGCATGATTTCACATGAGTGACTGCAAGCCAGCAACCACACCTTTCTATCATGGATAAAGATTGAGAATGACAAAGAAACACCATTTTTTGATTGCACATTGTACCATTAGCTTGTGGGAAGTCTTCTTTATCTCACTCACTCCCATCTTGATCTTTCATATGTCGTAGGAGCGGTTTCCAGATACATGTAGGAGATGCATGAGTTACACTAAAAAGATGCAAAGTGCATCCTTTGATATGTCCAAGGTACAATCACCTATGGGATTCATTATGCAACAAATTATTCTTTGGATCTCATTGGGTTCACAGATTCAGACTGGGTTGGTGACAACATTGATCGCAAGTCCACCTCTGGTTATGTACTTAGTTTTGGTTTCGACCCAATTTTTTGGTCAAGCAAAAAGCAGGCTGCCATTTCTTTATCATCAACAAAGGACGAGTACAAAGGAGTAGTCAATGCCACTATTTAGGTCATTTGGCTACAATTTTTCCTATCTGAGCTTGGTATTAGTGTCCATCTTCCAACTATCATCTGAAGTGATAATCAAAGTACGCTAGAGTTTTGTAGAGATCCAGAGTAGCAACAATGGACCAAACACATCGAGATCCACATGCACTTCATTAGAGAACTAATTCATGATGGGATCATCGATCTTCAATATTGTCAGATTTCCGAGCATACTTTCGATATCTTCACCAAGACTTTCACCAAGCAGAAGTTTCGATTTTTGCGAGATCATCTCGGGGTGAAGGACATGACTACCTAGCAATTATCTTTTCTCTACTTTTTGCATTATATTTTGAGGGGGGGTTTTCTTCCCAATGGGATTTCCCTCTTTCCTATTTTCATGCATTGTATATGGGTACCTAAAATTGCCTTTTTGTCAGGACTCATTCATTTTGCATCACACTCACCTAAGTTATGCTTAAGTGGGGGTGTTGGTGTACATGCACACAATTATTCTTAATTAGCTTCAGTGAAACTCTAGTTATTGCATGTGATGTGAACGTGGATTTAGCTAGTTAACTTGAGTGCTTACATGTGGTGTGCTCTTGGATTTAGTTAGTTAAATATAGTGCTTGGATGTGGTGAATGTGCACGTTAACAAAACATAAAGAACACTTAGCTTCAATTAGCTTTAATTAT
The DNA here is from genome assembly GCA_034641835.2 of Pinus albicaulis. Taxonomy (NCBI): domain Eukaryota; kingdom Viridiplantae; phylum Streptophyta; class Pinopsida; order Pinales; family Pinaceae; genus Pinus; species Pinus albicaulis. The sequence continues at coordinate 767,786,481 of CM076579.1, read as the reverse complement.
CCATATTTATTGCATGTACAACTAAGCTTTACTTAGTTGATTTATGTATTGATTCTCAAACTAATATTGTTGAATCAAATTCATTCTCAATTCCAATTTTTGTTTTTCAATTCTCGTAAGTTTGTGCAATTATTCTTGTTCCATGTTTTTTCAAAAGTATATATTTTAAAGTTATATATATTAATTATTTTCTATTCTTTTTTATTTGTAAATAAACATCATTGGTTGTCATTAATGAAGACAAGAGTACATTGTTGATTACATCACAGAGAGAAGCCCAGGAAAGCTAGCCATGAACATTAGAGAAACATTACTTTATGAGAAACAACGAAAAACCACAGGAATTTATTGCGAGAACGTAAAACAAAACATGAAGTACAAACATTCACTGACATAGAAGTCCATAGTACCTATGCCAAGCTAAAAAAAAACAACACATTTGCATAATGGCAATGTTGAGGAAAGGATTAGCTAGAGAGTCCAACCAACATGCACCATATATCCAAAGATAATAAAATATGAACTTGCAACAGAGATTCCCCAAAAAAGGGAGATAATTCCAACACCATACATAATCACATGGACCAAAAAAAAAATCCTAAAGTAACCAAAATTCTCACCAGACTTGTAATTGCATTCACCAAAAACTGAACCTGAAAGCTACAACCTTCATTTGTCCACTTCATATGAGTCATGATCCAAAAAAAAGAGAACATCTGTGTGCCCACTATGAGTAGGGGGGTCAGTGAGGTTTCCAAAACTAGAATCAAACAAGGATCGCTAACCAACGCAATGACCCCACTTCCTAGTGAAAATACACAACTATCGACCATCAACCATGCCAACCCAAAGGAGCTCTGAGAAACAAAGGACGAGGTAAAACCAACGTATTCAAACCCCCAATGATACCTCCAACAAACATCCCTCCTCCAGAAGAAAAACTTAAAATAGTTAATGGAACACATGGTACCAACAACCTCCCATGAACTACCTACATCCACCGCGTCATCGAAATCAAATAGGTTGTACACCAACACTCATCTTGAAGGGAGAGACACACCCACTTGTACAACCCCCATCCACGACTAGATTCTATTCAATTATTAGTTTTTCCGAAAAAAAAAAATTAGCTCAACTGAATGGCAAAGGCTAGTATTCATCCAAATCAAGGTGGGTAGATCAACACCCCATGTTGGCCAAATAGTCTGCAACCTGATTACCAGATCTACAAGTATCTTGAACACATATGTACTCAAAGGATTCAAAAATAACAAAAATATGATCAGAAATCCCTTCTAACCTCCAAATATTAATAAAATTTCGAGACGCCTAACCATTGATAATTTTCTCAATACACTAGAGCACAATTAGATAATCCCCATCTATATTAAGGAGTTTGAAGCCCTCTCGAGAAACTATATTGAGACCTTTTTACAAGACCATAAATTCAACCATATTATTGCTCGCAAAGCCACAATACATAACATAAAATATTAAAGGATAAGAATGATCATCTGAAAAAATTCCTCCAACACCAGTTAGATTAGGGTTCCCCTTAGTTTTCCCATCTAAGTTCAATTTAATAAAATTATGAGGAAGAGGAGTAGCATAAGAAGCACTGGAAGTGATGAAAGCAAAAAAATATTGTTGTTGTTGAAAATGGAAACAAGAAAATCTTGATTTAATTTTCCCTTGAATTAAATTAGGAGAAAATTGTAATTCCACATCACAAGACAACAAGAATGTGTTAACTAACTTATTTTGACTTAGTTGGCTGAATTAATTATAGTTGAGGGCATAAATTGAGTCATGTAGAGTGGTTCCTAAATTTTAGGAGCCTAGGTTGAGTTTAATTTCAGTTGTAATAATTTGATTCAGTTAAATTGAGTTAAAGTCAGTTAAACTAGTTCCAACTGTTGGAAGAACTACTGGGAGGTCTAGTAGTGAGGTGTGTACTTAGTGATAAACCATTTAAATGATAAATCAACCATAGTTAACTCATGCATGAATGAAATACAAGTTACCCAGTTGAGATTGGATTTCAAGGGTAGTGTACTATTAGTTGTATAATTATTCGAGTTGTACAGGTGGTGCATGCAATCAGAGAAGGACCTATAGGGATTATGTAGTTTAGGATTGGCATTTCCCTAATTAATAGGGGGACTAATTCCTTCAGAAAAAATGTAAGGAAATAGGAGCTTGGGAGGAAAAAAAATTGGATAAATGTTGGCCAGAGTCAGATTTTGAGGCAGTGAGATAGATTACATTTGTGCAGAGATTATTCAGGCTTGAACAAGCATTGTATTTCTTCTATATTTTCTGATTAATGCAAGATAGATAGAAAGGGGTTTTGAGTAGTTTCTTTTCCCTACATATATGCTTGTGTTATGTTTGTTAATTGATTCATGTGACATGCCTTTGATATTTATTCTTAATCGTGAATTTCTTTCCGCAGATGAGTAGAATAGATTTAAGTCTATCATTTTAGTAAATTACATTATATGTTTGAATGCACAAGGAATTTCTACATTATATCAGAGATATATTCACATTATAGGAGAGAATTCAAAATCATCTTTGTAGGAGGAATAAGGTTGTAAATCTATTATTTAGAGCTAGCAGGATGGTGTTCTATGTTCTAAGGCTCGAGTATCCCCTTCACAGTAGCTCAAATTACATTTCTTGGAAGGACCGCATGGAAGCAACCTTGGAATATAATGGGTTGAAGGAATTCATTGATAATGACATCTTGAAACCAACACCAACAAAGGATCAAGATATCGAAGATTGAAATAAGAGTGTAGCAAAGGCAAGGAGGATCATATTTAAGTGAGTATGAGACCATATTGTCTGTAGTCTCCATGGGAAATAAAATCCATATGAAATGTGGTAGAAATTGAAAGAATTTTTCTAGCACAATAGTGACCATAGGAAGCTGGCACTGAAATATAAGATTTGGAATATCAAAATGTAGAAGGGTGACACAATGCCATAGTACCTGGGTAGGTTCACACAATGTCATCATGAACTTGGGAGTGTTGGTGTTATGGTTGTAGAAGATGATCTGATAATCCTAGCACATCTAGGCCCTCCCAAGAGATGTCACAGCTACTAGGATTCATTTAATGGGAGGTAGAAGCTACCAAAATGATATATATTATGGTTAGATTTGGTACAGGAAGACTTCAGGTGGAACACTACGGATGAGACCTCATCCAAACTTGACGATGAGGAGAACTATGCCTTGGATGGAAAGGAAAATAAACGGAAAGGGAAGAAATCCCAATCCAAAGGAGATTCTAGTCAAGTGAGCACAAACAAAGACTTGTCAAAGATTAAATATTTTCATTATCATGAGTTGGGACACTATGTAACAAAGTGTCCAGACAAGAAGGTCGATAATAAGCCCTTGGGAGGAGCGATGGGTGAAGCTCTAGATTCACAATTCAAGTTGGATTTCACCCTCATTTCATGCATGGTGACATCGATGATGGGTAGTGTGTGGTATCTTAATAATGGAGCATCATTCCATATGACGGGAAACAAAGAATTTTTCAGGGACTTGGAGAAAGACCTCCAGATTCACATCGATATGGGAGATGATGGAAGGCATAATGCGAGCGATATTGATATAGTTACTTTTGGGAGGGAGTTTGGTTCTCCACTCACACTAGAATATGTCATGTATGTTCCCAGTCTAAAGAGTAATTTAGTTTCAATTTCTATTTTGGAAGATCATGGCTACGATGTGATATTTAAAAAAGGAAAGGGTTTCCTTTGTCACTGTTACACAATAATTTCTCACCCTGATTACTTCTCATCCTTGACCCTGAAGTGCCCTGTGACAGTTCCTATCCATTATATCCACCTGGGGAAAATAAAAAAATATATGCTCTTAATAATCAAAGAAAGTTTCCTTGGAAGATCACTGGAGAGACTTGGTAAAAAACGTAAATTTTTGGGTCAGCGTGCTTCTCTAGTGGCCTGCCCGTGCTAATGGTAGGTTGATAGTTCTATCCTAGCACTATCAGTGCCCTTGTTTTTCTAAGAAAATCATGCCAATCCATTTCTGGAAGTGTTTCCTCAAATGGAGGACAAGCTTCGACCTCTAGAAGCTCCAAGGTGAAGATTTGGTCATTATTCGATGGTGATAGGGCCAAGCTCTCTAATTTTAGAGCTTTGATATTATCAATGGGGTTTTATCCCTTAGAAATTGGACCCTCCTCCTCATTTCATGGGCTCCCAACCGCTTCTCCCTTCCTATAAATTGATCCTTGTTCCTCCACTATTGGTTGGTCTATTGGGTTGGTAAGATCATTCATTCCCTTTACACTCATGTATTGTGATAATGCCTAAGTTATTTAGGAGAAGGAATTCTTTAGAGCTTCGATGAAGGACTAAGACATCACAAAAGGGAGGCCTCCAAAATCAAGGCCTGGGTTGTAAGCTCTCTCTTTTATGTTCATTAATAAAACATATGATTTTTTCTTTCTATATTTATGTAATCATTTGCACAAATAGTCTAATGTTCCTTGATCCATTAGATAGTTTATTTTCAATGCATGTTTTTTATTGGATTATGTTTTTTTTAATATCTTTATCTCCTGTAGGTAATAGTACACCACCAGTAGCAAGTAGCGAGCCTGAGGAACTATGGATCGAGGCCATCATCAAAGGATTCGAGCATATAACTAGGAAGAGGTAGGCATATTCCCTTTCTCATTATCTTACATTAGAAATTATCACAAGTTTCTAGAGCCACTCTAGGGCTACAGAGATCACGTATGTCTCTAGAGGGCACTTATCTTCACAACATAATTGGAAAATGTGCCAGGTATCTTTAGTCTCTTAGCCTTCCTTTCTTGGGTTGATCTCTGATCATTTTGACCGATCACTGCAATCTAAGTTTCCTTAGGTCTCTATAGGTTTATATAAGGTTTGATATTTAATCTAGTGTGTCAGTTCTGGTTTTGGTGTGAATTATTTTATTATTTTCCCTTGTTTTTAGTGCTCAACGTGCTTTCTTTTCTCACAGTGGCACTAACAGTGTTTTTTTATACAAAACAATCGCAGTGATCTTCCTTTCAGCTCCCTTCAGCTCAACAAAGAAGCGTTGATCTCAGAGCTAAGAAAATTTTGGGTTTCAACTTACCTTTCGAGTGTGTCATGACCCCTGAAGAACATCTTTCAAGTATGTATGACCTCCTGCCTTCATGATTAGATTTTTTGTGTGGTTGGTTTTGTTTTTTTGACTTTATTGTGAATTAGAGTGAAGTTTAGTTGCTTTCTAGGTCTTTTAGGTAAATTATCCTTCATTGGTCACTTGTGCTTGTTGTTAAAGGATTGATAGGGTCTGCTTTAGGATTCCATTCCAATCAGTTCAAACTTCTTTGTGTATTGCTTCTGGCTTGTTTTTGAAGTTATTTCTATTGCATTGGTTGTCGTTGCACTTAGAAATCACCTTCGATTCAATTTCAAACATAAGATCACAATTTGTTTGATTTGCATGTTTAGGAGAATGTCTCTTCTTTAGTTCCCAAATTCAAAAGAATAAATTGAAAGTGATTTTCATCTTGAAGTTTGGATTTGGTTTGTTCACTTTGAAAAAGAGTGAAGTGATTTTCATTTGTGCATTTTTTGAAGCAATTTTGTTTTCCATTCGATAGAAAGAAAAGTGAAAATAATTATTTTGCATTTATTTGTTCATTTGGTTGATTTTACTTTAGTTCAGTGATTGCATTTGAATTTTGATCTTTCAAAGTAAAAGAAAAACAAAAAAAATTGTCATGCATCTTACTGGAAAGAGGCAATTTCATTTCTCAATAAGCTTGCACTTTGGGGAATGGTGAAAGTGAATTCGATCTTTAAAAGCAATATTTGAGTAGTTTTGAACTAGTTGGGGGGCATTGTTTGTTGCATTACTTGCACTTTTGTTTGTGTTTCTTACCTCATTATTTTAGAATTCATTGAAATGGAAAGAATCTCTTTTAGCATTTAGCTGCATTATAGGGTTCAAGTGACATCGATATTGAGCCTTAAATTGAGACTTAATTGAAGATAAACCTTAAAATTTATCCAATTAACCTTAAGGAGCATTCAAAATAAATGAAAACATTTCGAGGTATAGGCTAGAGACGTGTTCCGATGTCGTTAAACGTAGGAGATGTCGCTAACAGTCTGTGTTAGATTTCAGAGGTGAAACCCCGTCCCACGTATGGAAGTATATAGGACTATGCTCCACGTACCAAAAGTATAAGGGGACACTCTCATCATACAATTACACATTAGAAAACACTACTATGGATTGGACTCCCATGTACCATCAAGTATATATGGGGAGACGCCACTAGGTTGCAAGATTGCCATTGGTAACCGAGTCGACCACCTTATAGACGTGATACACCAAACACATCATTTGGGGAGATTGGTCGTAGTACATTAAGTCCTTGGTATTTTTTTCTATCATTTATCACCAAGGTGTATATTACAATTCACGGATACCTGGTAATCCTTTATGCCTAGTTCACCATTTTTTATTTATTTTTTGTTTAATTTCTAAAATCAACTACTCGCGATAAAATATTACCTGTGCAGTTCTATGGCCTCATCTTTGCCTGGTTAATTGTAAATTTTAAATTACTCAAAAATGATTCCCCTTTTCTCTCTTTGATATTTCTCTCAAAGTCATCATGGTTTAATCGACAGATGCAATTCCTTCCTCTTCTGAAGGATCTCAAGACCCTCCACCCGAGTTCCTCCAATTTCTAGTTGGACCCCTTGAATCTCAAGGCACTGAACTTGGGATTTTCATAAGTGTACAACCTATTTCGTCGCATCCACCACCTGACAATTTTCTCTCATCGTTATCTGAGGAATTTGAGCTATAAAGTCCCAAACCTTCTACATAGTTTATGGTCTTTCCTTAAAATCCGCTCTTCGATTTGATAGTCGTATTGCATCAACAGGCTTATAGTCCTTTTTGACACACCCAATTTTCCCTTTATTTCCTCTCTAGTATCATATCACACTACTTCTCATTAGTTGTTTCCTCCTAAAATGGCATCTACTGGTGATGATATTCCATTTGTGAGTACCCCTCAAAGAAATTTACAGGAAACCACTGCAACTCATATTCCAAAACCAATTTCATCTATGTTTCCTCCTAAAGGCTATCATTACGTCACCACTCCTCAAGATACAGGGAGTGGGACGGGAATACGCTTTAGTCAAGTGGTATCTTCACTTCAGCATGGGTATACCTCTCTTGAAAGCCTTGTTTTAGGAGCTTCTGGAGATACATATTTATTTATAGATCCCATTTGGTCAATGGGAATTCCCGCATCTTCTGACACATTCATTTTCGAATATTGTTGTCGTATCTCAACCTGTTGTTCTACCTACAGAAACTATAGGTTAAACAACCATTTCAATAGGATATTCTACCCCCTTGTCGCTATCTATGATTATTGCAGTTCCACCATTGAGTGGAAAATCTACGGTTTCATCCATGGGACGAGGGTAGTCCAATCCTCTTTACACACCTCCCCTTTTGAGTCGGGGGCATCTGAACTCTAGACCCATTTTGAGGGTGGGACAACCTAATTCTAGTCTAGGTGGAAAATTACTTTCACAACTGACAAAAACTATTGTAATAATTTCTCCATTGAGTGATAAAGCCACTTTAGTCGCATTTTCTATAAACAACCCCACTCTTAGTATTCTTAGGTTCAAAAACCCCATATCCAACAACCAAACGTACAATATTTGTATGTTCAACAACACAACATAACTCATCAATATTTTCAACATCTAAATATGAATATCAATATGTTCCTCAACCAAACATCTTAAAAAAATATGTACAACAATGCCAACATCCAGTGGGTACTATTGAGACTAATCCTCAGTCTGGTCCTTACACCCAAACTGGTCCGAACATCCCTTTGGGTTAACCTAGTTCTCACCAAAATCAACCTGGTGTCCAATACCATCAAATTCTGCAGGGTCAGTATGAACAACCCCATCAATGCCTCACCGTGGTACTCAATATCAGTAGATCCCTCAGTACCAGCAGACCCAACCAGGTTCCCAAGTTGGACCACATGTTTAGCAAGGACCTCAGGTTGGACCCTATGTTCAACAAGGATTGTAGCTTCAAACCAAGTAGGGGCCTTATCAACAACCACAACAGGGTCCCTACGTTCAGTAGAAGCTGCAAAAAGGTCCTTACCAACCATTGGGGAAGTGTTCATATCCAGGGAAAAATCTGCCCTATTTGGGAAAGAATCTATTTAAACCATGTTGGAACCCTCATATGGGTAACTTCCAATGACTGTTTTCTCCTCACCGTCCTCCCTTGAAATTTTTGGCTATGTTGGAATTGTCAGATGTGTCTAAGCTCACAAATGAACCCATCCAACATATGTTGTATTGGATGCCAGCTCCAACCAATATTTTGGTAGATTTCCAAAAGTTTGAAGGTAAGTATGGGGAATAACCCCAAGCCCATGTCATGACGTACCACCTATGGTGCTCTTCCCATTATTGGGTTGACGATTCCATTCGTTTGCGTCTTTTCCAGCGAACTCCCATAGGTGCCATGACTAAATGGTATATTGAACTCCCTCAAGGTGTCTTTTTCAATTTTAACACCTTGGACATGGCCTTCCTCACTCACTTCTAGTTACCCATCTAGTATTAAATCGACACCCACCTTATCACATCATTGCAATAGTCAACTGCAACCCATATTTTGAATCATATCCACGAATGGAGGTGCAGACGTCATGTCATAAAATTCAAGATCCCCGATTAGTTTTTGACTAAATGGTTCACAAAATATTTTGTTTCACAAATCACAAAGAATCTCACCATGGGTGGTGGTGTGATGGAAGAGGAAGTCATTACTCATGCTCAATATATAGATTTGGTTTATTCCCATTCTAGGACCTTGTATGAAATTATATTTGATGCACTATGGCCTTCAACTAATCTGACATCATCTCCACCTCCTGCTATGCCTCCTTTTGATGGAATTATTGGGTCAGTGGCCCATGCTGATAGTAGTGCACCCAAGGCTTCTTCAAAATCTAAGTCCACCACTTCTACTGCACCCTCCAAACCTTCAAATCACTAGAAGAATCCTAGTAAAACCTATGAGGTCAATTTTATCCAATATATCACAGTACAAAAATCCTCAGAAGGTAAGGAAATGGGCAAAGGAAAATCTGAATCCAATAATCCTGAACATGATTCAAATAATTCATCTGCTAACGACCCTTTGAAACGTAAGCTTAAATATACTTGTTTGATATATGATGATGACCATTACACCAAGGATTGACCTTGGCATGCTGAAGTTTCCCATCTCTTTAAATTCACACCTGAGACTTCAGCTATCTTGAAAGAACCATTCTCATCCCAGAAGACACAAATGGTAGATCAACCCCAATCATCTTGAAGCTCCCAATTTTTTATGTCTGGCACAGAACTTATTTCTATTACCATGCAATTGAAAGATTACCTGAATCCATCGAAAGCTCCTATGGAAAATTATTCCACCAATAATCCTTTCTCTTCCATACCTCCTAGTTCTAGTCCTCTCCAGATTGAGATACCTAGTAGTGATTCCATAATCCAACCACCCCCAAAAGGTGTTCTTTATAAATCATCTTTTAATCTGAATGTCCAAGCTTCTAAACAGTAAAAAATTGTAGAGGATTTAGCTCAGGCACCTTCAGCAATGTCAACATTAGCAGTCCTTCAGTCTTGTCCATCACAACGGAAGGCACTATTATCTGCCATTGGAGGAATTGATCTGGTGGATTCTAACCTTATCACTTTCATTCTTGAGAAGTTTGTTCCTTGCTTCCCATCTTAGGTAGCATTCCTAATTCATGTTACTATGATGGGGAAAACCAGTCATAGGAATTTTGTTGATGAAGGAACTTCGACCTGCATCATGTCTATTGCTTAATGGAAAGACATTGGCTCTCCTCCATTGAATAATTCCACCAACACTTTCGAACCTTTCGATAGTACAGGTTCTCGGTTGTATGGTATTATCAAAGCCTTACGCATCCTCTTGGAGGGAAAGACAGTGGACCTAGAAGTGGAAGTGGTGGATGCCAACCTGAACTATAATCTCCTTCTTGAACGCAGTTGGACCTATGCAATGTTTTTTTTCGTCTCCACCCTCTTCCATGTTGTTCGTTTTCCTCATCAAGGGAATATTCTGACCGTCGATCAACTCACTTTCTTCTCCTCTGATTCTTCAACAAGAAACATTTCATATGTTGGGAATGCCTCTACCCCCTATGAGAACATTGGGCCAGGCCTTTTCAAGAACTCATTCCTTATGGGAATTTTTCTACTCCCACCTCCTAATGTTCCACTATCAACATGATATCATTTGGTCACGATCCATGGATTGTTCCTAGTCCCGACCAGCTTGAAACCTTTGGTGACATTATGCCTCTCACTCCTATAGAACAAATGTATCATAGTACTCTTATGGATTCTAAGGTTTTTTATGAAACTAACGAAAAATTGGATTCATCTCTTGACACTTATGCACAGTCTCCCTCGTTTGGTTCTTGGGAGTTAGATGATCCATTGAAAGAGAAATTCCTCGCTACCAATAGCATCATGGAAGTTATTTCTCTCGAAGAAACTCCATGGGATGATGGTCATCATTGTTCCTTGTTTCTCACAAGCCTCGGTGAGATATCCACCTGTCTTGAATCTTGTGTCTCATTCGAATTGACCAGCCCGCTTAAGAATCCCATAATGATTCATGAAGCGTTGTCTAAAGGAAATATGGGGAATATCTCCACCACCATTCCCATCGACATCTCTGTCAAACTAGGGATTTTTGAGAATGTTCACATTGGTGCCTCCTGTTCTCCTAATGAGATCAATATTTACACCGAGTCTTTTAAGGAATTATGTGATGTCCTCACATGGTTTTATGAGGAAATGCCTGGCATAGTGTTTTCAAGATAAATCCCCTCTGCGGATAGAGGCAATCTCTCTAGCCCTAGAGTGGGTCTAGTAACACGAGATTATTTTTATTCAAAGCTCTCTTAACTAACATTTACAATGCGATAAGAAAAGAGACAGAAGTACCTTTTTTCCCAATGCTTCGCTTAAATCCATTGATGATGACCTTGATCCATGATCCTTTTAAGCCTGATCCCTGCTACTAATGGCAGACAAATACCTGTGGATGATCAAGAGACAAAAAAAAACGTAATAAAATACATAATAATCGTAAACATGACCTATCTAGCAGATCAAGGAGTACCAGCGTATTTGCATAAATAAGTGGAAAAATATAGAAAGTAAACATCAAATTTTATTATTGATAAATGTAAAAGGAGAGCCTACAACCTAGGCCTTGATGTTGGAGGCCTCCTTTGGTGAAAATCTGAGTCCTTCACCGTAGCTCTAGAGAATTTCTTCTCCCGAACACTTAGGTGTAATCACAATGCTAGGATGCAAGGGAACGAGAGTTTGTACGAGTTTGATAATGACCAACTAAGCTCTAAAATTCTGGGAATGAGGGAGATGAATTTATAGGAAGGGAGAAAAGGTTGGAAGCCCATGAGAGGAGGAGGAAGGCCCAATTTCTAAGGGATGAACCCCCATGGATGAGATCAAAGCTCTAAAATCATATAGCTCGACCTTATCATCATCGTTTAACAACCAACTCACCACCCTAGAGCTTATAGAGGTTGAAGCTTCTCCTCCGTTTGAGGAAACACTGCCAGAAAGGGATCAACACAATTTTCCATTAAATAAGGGCGCTAGCAGCGCTAAGCCAAAACTGTGAATATGACATCACCACAAGCATGACACCAGGAAAAGCGTTGACCTAGGAAAATAGAAATTTGACAAATTTTATTCAAAAATCTCCCAAGGCAGTTTTCTTTGGATCTTCAGCGGATGTCTTAACATATTTTTTGACGGTGGAAACATTGCACATGATCTGTCATGGGGAATTTCAGGATCAAGGATGGGAAAATGAGCATGGTGAAAAATTATTGTGTAACATGTGCCCCCTAAATAATGGAGGAAGAATAGGGAGTGATGACTGAAATGATTTATGAACTAAGGAAAAGAACGAAGACCACCTCCAGAAAACCTTCCAAATCAAACATATTACAATATATGACATCTCTAGGATGAATATTCCTAACTTCACAACTCTGCACTAAGAATAAAATGACACATGAACCCATGGCATGGTCGCAACCATCTGTCTAAAGAGATCGTAGAAATCGATCTGCGGTATGAACGTAGCTATCCATATAGATAGGATCATGTATACAATCATGAATAATAAATCCCTGCATCCTGGATCAAAATCAGATGTGACCCAGGGTCTTATCCACAATCTCAATCAACCCAATGTATGAATATAGCCATGAGAATAAATGTGTTGGTGTCGAACATGGTGGAAATCACTTGATTACCAGTTAATGATGAAAACCATTAATAGGCATGAGAGAAACCACCAATAATGATGATGGACCTCAAGGTACAAAAAAACAATCTACAAGTGTGAATGATTGTGCTGAAGTTGAACACTTGCAAAATCATTTGATCGAAAGTGAATAATGTGAACCTATCGTCGAACACGAAGAACTTTCCATTCAGGCATGCAAGTCCCAAGGTACTAAAATAAGTCTCTAAATCACCTTCTTGGATAATAAGCTGAAGTCGATAGGAAGTGATTCGTCGATGGAGGGCCATGATGATTCCCACATCATTGACATGAAACAACATATATCTTAAGATGATAGGAGTGATTTGGGATTGTAACAAAGGAGGTTAGATAAGCAAAGGATGTTTGAAAAAAAGGAACTCTCTTGAACATATTGGCGACATGAATCCGGAGTGTGGCTAAATTTGACCCAAATAGGGTCAGAGGTCATGTTGAAAAAATTGGTAATCAAATGAGAGGCAAACAGATTTTCCAAACCCATGGAGGCAAAGAGACGAATGTAGGATGTCCCAAACCTAACATAAACTGCAGATGAGTGTCATGTTCAAGAGCGACAAGCTGCCCAAAATATAGATAGGATGTTCACTTTCAATTTCCCCCCATTATTGCTAACGAGTACCTCTTTATTTTTTATAGCCAGCATGAAGAGGATAGAATATGATGAGTGTGTAAGTTCATTCTTCGAATGAATCCATCCTAGTAAGTTTAACAAGCCCTAGGAAGGAGGAACTTGGTCTCATCATGGTGACAAGTCTTTCATTTTTTTAATATTTAAAGAGTCCAACAAAAGGGTAACACGGTGACTTTTCATGTTTAAGGAGTTTGAAAAGAAACAGAAAGGAAACTCCATCATGTCACTTTTCGTAAATCGTTTCTCGAATCTGAAAAGTTAGGAATTTTTTTTTAAGAGAACCTCTTGACCATGTTCTATCAAGGTATTTCTTTTTCGTGAATAGTAAATATCACCCCAAAAAAGGGGTAAACATACATTGAGATCACATCAATTCATTCAATTTAATGAGTTTGAAATGACAAGTACTATGAAATCTTTTCATTTTTCGAGAGTCAGAAAAGAGCTGAAAATTGACTCCATGGGGGTTCCTTTTTCATAAATGTTTACCGAGCCTGAAAAGAGATAAAATATAACTCATTTGGATCATAAATAACCACCAACAGAGTGAAATTCCTGTTACTGCAAAAAAATAGCAAACATCACGAATATCGAGGAAAAATAATAAAATATTTGCGATTTTTTTTCAAAAATCTATAAATAGACCAAAAAAAAACTCATTTTCACCTTTCTATTTTAAGAAGAGAATTTTGTCCTTTTTCCCTCCAAATTTCAAATTAGTGGTGCGATAAATCCAAGACACCATTCGTCGTTCCGTCAGCGTTAGGAAAGAGATCTAATCATCCTCTTCATTTTAATTCAATTCATTTGTCATTTTTATTTAGAAATAGGGAGATTGGGGGAAGGATTTCAAACTCCAAAATCGTTCGCGACTAGTGCGATTTTGAGCTATCGGGGTCATGTTGGTCGCGTTTAGCTCGTTAGGGCAGCATGCCACCAACACCAAATTAATTTGGACAGTCGTGTAGGCTACAAGAAGGATTTTTAAATAAGAAATGCACCCATATATATGGCTAATTTACAAAATTACTCTAGTGAAAGCTCCTAAAATTACATTTAAACATGTTTTGCAGGTGTTTCCTCAGATATGCAAATTGAATGTAAAGAACAAGGCCATGAGGTGGAAGACCACCAAGAATTGCAGGATCAAAATTGCATCAATGCATTACACAATTGTGTTTTGTTGAAATTATTTCAAACATCCAGGCTGAGAGATCAGTTGCAGTTGCTCCAATACTTGATTAGCATATGGGACGTGGACCGAAATATATTTTTCATTGGGGAGCAAGAGTTAGAAATAGATGTGATGGAAATCTATTTCATCACTGGATTGTCGAGGGGAGGGGAGAGAATCCAACTCTCTAAAGCTCTCACAGGGGGTGAGAGTACCAACATGTTGTTCTGGAGATACTGTCCCCGGGCTCGAAAAACAGAGAGCTGGAAGGTAGATATTTCTTCCATCAGAGTGCTTCCCATGCGCACAATTATACATTGCATTACTAGAGTGGCAAGAGCCCATGCATTGTATGAGGCAATGAAATAGTAGTTCCAATATGTGGTGGACTGCTTGGCCCCAACGATGTTTAACTGGGGTGAGGGGTTACTTTCCAATATGAAGAGCTAGTTGACGAAGTGCAAGACAGTGTGACTAAAACAATTTGAGTATGGGTCCAATTTCTGGTGACCTTCTTTCTAAAGAGAGTACCATTATTTCAGTACCAGTGGCTAGAGATCCATGATCCAGCCCCAAGCAATTTGAGGTTGATGAGATGGTGTGACATTATGCCCTGACATGGTGGGGTCCAACAGATGCATTCCCCCACAAAATTTTTCAGTTGGTTGTGGCATCAAATTATTGGAGTTGAGGACTACGCATATGCCGACATCAACTTCGGAGGAGATTTGAATCTTCCTATTACACTAGGCACACAATGGACCGATGTAGGTAAAAATTATTTTGTTAACATTTTTTACTTTTTGAATGTTTTTGTTATGTATTATGAAATGCAAAATTATGATTTTTTTTACAGGTATGGGTCCTCAAAGACCACCCGACATGTCACTAATTACGCAGAGTGTAGCCCGCCCCGTAGAGGGTGCTCGCTATGAGGGAGCCAATACACTAGTTGAGTTAGAGAAAAACTTGGTTGGCCTTATGAGAGGAATTTAGAGTCTACCTTTGATGATATTCCTTTGTGCCTCCAGAGGCCTATGGTCAAAGTTCCAAGAATACTGCGTTGCTTACTCTGACGAGTGATTTGAGTAGTCACCTACTGCCATGAGCACCATGTGGGTGGATAACAGCCCTATTTCTATGTTTTTATACTGATGTAGGCTCGAACAACCATTTTTGTAACAAGACACATATTTTTTGAGATTTTGGATCTAACACACTTGACATACCCAATATATCTATATATATATATCTATATATATATATATATATATATATATATATATATATATATATATATATATATATATATATATATATATATATATGTTTCTACAGCTACTTGTGTATCATAATGATGTGTTGGTTTTTTACATGTCGCACATATGTCTATCTAATACATGATTTGCTAATGTATCTGTTAATGTGTTTAAACATATTGGAATATGTTGATATGTGATAAAATAAAAATGTCTTTCCAATAATCTAACACACGAATACATACGAAAAATTTGAGTATTTTGCGCAGAATAATGACCATTGAATTGTAACACGACGAGTTGTGAATCTAACTTAAAAAACAAATCTCTAATCCCAATATCAATGGCATATGATAATAGCTCGATCACCACACTATATTCACCAATATTGTTAGTTTTTCGACCCAAAAAAATACCTTGTAAAATAATAAACTTTCCATCAGGGGAAAAGAGTGCCCATGCTGTAGAAGACAGGTTCTGTGTGCTATGACAAGAGCCATCAACAAAACCAATGTAATGATTCGAAACAATCTGCAAACCAAGTGGAACATAAGGTAAGCAGAGGAAACGTATATGCAAGGCAAACAATCACACCAAAAATCCAATCAAAGGACACTAATGAATAAAACACTAATGTACAAAGTATCACACTTATGATTAAACGTAATATTTTGGGGCTCAGCCAATGGATTTCCTTCGTAATTTGTTAGCTCATAGGCTCCTTTTCTGAATACTCATTGAATGATATATGGCCCATGCTACATTGGCTCAAGCTTTCTTGCTCCCAATTTATCATGGGCTTGGTCATAAAGCAGGACCAAGCCACCTTTGGAGAAATCGCAAGGGTTGAAGAATTTATTTTATTGAACTTTAACTTGTTGTTTATGTGCTTCAATAACTATATTAGCAAGCCTACAGGTCTCATCTAAATGCTCGAGGTACACCAAACATTCCTCTTTTAGTAAAGTAACAGGAAGTAGTTCGACAACTATCTTCAGAGAAGGAATCTCACACTTGATCAGGAGTGTGGCCTCTAGACCATACACCAATTGGAATGGTGTGAATCTAGTGGCAGTCTTAGCAGAGGTTCGGTATGCCCATAGAGCTTAGAAGAGAATGAGGTTTTAATCTTGTTTGTGCTTCCTAATGGTGCGTTGAAGCATAGTCACCAAGAATTTGTTGAAATCTTCGACCTGGGCATTGGCTTGTGGATAATAAGGGGTGGAGCTATCATGACGTAACACTAACTAAGAAGCGAGCTCTTTCATCATATGATTGTGAAAATGAGTGCCATGATTAGTGACAATCAATTTTGGGACACCAAACCGAGCTATGACATGATTGAACAGGAAGCTCGCCGTAGTTAGACCTTCATTATCGTATGTAGGCATCACTTCGGCTGATTTAGTGGAATAATCAATGGCAACGATGATATAAACATGCCCCTTAGTCAAGTGAGGGTTACAAGTCATGAAATATATGCCCCATTTCGTGAAAGGTATGATGGTTACAACTGGGTGTTAAAGTGAGGGTGGGGTGCACTCTTTCCAAGAGTAGATCTGGCATCCATGGCATTTTCGTATTGCAACAATGCTGTCTTTCAAAATAGATGGCAAAAAATACCCTGTAGGAAGGATCTTTTGGGTGGTAGCATAACTGGACATGTGACCACCACAAGCCCCTGAGTGGCAGTCATTTAGTGCTTTCTCAGATTCCTTGAGAGTCAAACATCGACGGAGGACAAAGTCAATACCAATGTGATATAGGGTGTCTCCAACGATACGGTAAGGTAGGGACTGGCAGAGAATCCATCGTCACTCATAGTGCAATAGCTTTGTCTGAAAATTTTAGGCCTTGAGATAAAAAATGATGTCTCCATACCATGGATCAAGACTACTAATGAGAAAGAGAGTCTGTTACACAGCATTTTGTCACCGTCTCTGCAATCTCTTGTCCCATACATTGGAGGACTATTCCCGTGAGCTATGAAGAGTAAAATGTCCTGAAAACACCTTGATGGCATCCTTCTGCATAAGGACAAGAATTCTCCTGAAGAATAATTCCTTTGGAAAACCCTAAAAATCCATGTTTTGGCATTGGCGTGGGTAGCTAGTTCATCCCTCGCTCCAATGGGGAAAAAGCACACTAGTGGGCGCACCGGTTGGTGCTCTGTCCCTATGTTATGCCCGCACCAAGCCTTTTTAGGAATGTTTTTTAACAATAGAAGGCGGAAGTTTGATTCTAACAACTTCAGAACAGATCATCAAAATGAGGTTGGGTTCTTTTCCTCCGGATCTCCCTGATTAGGAAGTGGTTTTCCACCTCTCATGGAACCTTCCTAAGATATAGGAATCTCCCCCATGATTATAGGGAGCCTAACCTCTCCTTCTCCCTCTATAAAAGCTTGCCGTCTCCATTTGTTAGCTAGCTGAAAATTTTGGAAGAAAACTATAGCTGAGCGACTATTGAAAGTAGAGCTAAGGAGAACCCCGTAAGACAGAAAGCCTTGTCTAAATTCCCGACGAGCTTTGTGAGACACGCTCCGCTAGAAGCCTTGCCAAAGGAATAATGCGATGTTGGAACTCAGTTGTAATATTTATTTCACATTTTAATATATGCTCGACTACGTTATTGGTTCCACTGTTGTCTTTCTTATCTGTAAAATGCGATTCAGTTAAATCCTTTCCAAATGATTGATAGTTACATGTTTGGATTATTACATTGTATGTTGTCATTTATTCTCTGCATGTGTAAAGGTGTTCGGATGTGGTGAGCAGAAGGATTGTGATATGTCAAGCTAGGAATGAGAAGCAGTGCTTCTTCTTCGACAACAGAAGCATAGGACTTGAGGTAGGCTATCTATCGTAGCTCTGTCTTTTTTAACTAGGATTTGGTATCGTAGCGTGTTTTGATTGTTGCTAGACCCACTTTAGGGCTAGTGGGATCACCTTTGTATGCAGAGGGAATTTACCGCCTCAACAATTTGGCGACTCCACTAGGGATCAGTGGGAGTTAGTCCTTCCTCTATTGGGTTTTTTTTGGCTTTTGATTGATTAGTCTGCTCTTTTGGTTCACCTTCCTTGCTGTTAAACCACTGTTCAGCCCACAGAAGACTAGATCTAGCCTCTGTTTGTCCATTTTTATCTTTTTTCTAGGGTAAACTGGCTTGGCACGGTTATATTCCTGATAGTCACGCCAACTGGCGCTAGTTGCTTGTTAGGCCCCTGTGCCAACCACTATTTGGCGCAGATTACAGTGATACAGGCGTGCCAACCTTGCTTGGTATTAGGGTTTGCCTATTCTTGGACTTTCTGAGCTTGTATTTTGGTCTTGGTTCAATTTTTTTGATTGCTTGAGTGCTTTGAAGTCATTTTTCACTGTGTTTAGCCCCTATCCTCCAGTTGTTTTTCTTTTTCTATCAGTTTTGCATTCTATCCCTGGGGCTTCTAGGTGCTTCAGTGTGCTCAGCCTCTCGTGGGAGTTTTGGGTCTTTATTTTCCCGGTCAACTTCGTTTTTTCTTCTTTTCATTCATCTTTCTAGATTCCATTGAATCATTGCATTAATTGAGTGATTGTCCTCTCTTTCGTTCAGTTTCAATTTGTGTTGCTCCAAGCCTAGATTACACGGTTTTTTTGAGTCTCTTTCAATATTCTTCTTCGATTTGATCGATTTCGTCATCGGTTTGAGTCTTGATTGTGTTTGTTTGAGTTGAGTGAACTTTTTTTGTTTCAGCTCTCTCTTTATTATTCTCAAATTGATGTTTTCATTATTTTTTCATTCATTTAGTGCATTTTCTCTAATATAATGAAAAATACAAAAATAAAGTCTTTCACATTTCGATTGGCATTGTCAAAATTGAAAGCTCTTTCGCATTACTAGTGTTATATAACTCTAGAGAAAATTTTTCTAGTTTCATTAGCTTGCATTGGAAAAAGTAGTTGATGTTTTTGTGTGTTCATTTTGCTGTCATTTGAAACCTCTCAACTCTCTCATAGATAACTCTTCATTGAACAAAATGATATTTTGTGGCATGTAGTTTGCATCTAGATGTTTTATGAGATCAAACATTCGATAGGGCCTTGAAATTGAAACGTAAATTGAAGATCAACTTTAAAATTTACTGAATTAACCTAAGGCAACATTGAAACTTAACGAAACTTCTAGTGGTATAAGGTAGAGACGTATTCTGACGTCTTTAATCCTAGCAGTTGTTTCATTCCATATAGCTATAGGCAGTGCTAGTATGGACTTGCGCTCCCCGTACCATCGAGTATATAAAGGGAGACCCCATTAGGTTGCAAATCCTTTATTTGTAGGAAGTCGAGTTTGCTGCCTGTTACCCGTGATACACTGGACACAACATTTGGGGAGATTACCTACACGTACGCCAATTCCTTGGTTGATTTCTTTTTCATTTTTACCAAGGTGTATATGGAAGTGCATGGATATCTAGTACACCCATTTAACTAGATTACTAGAGTACTCATTTTGATCTTTACTGACTCCTTAAACTTGAAAATATCATCAAGCACTTGTCCTTTCACGCTTGTTTCCAAACTAAAAGTGATAAAGTAATATTTTACTTTTTTATAGACTCTTAAAACATGAAATAGTAAAGTTTCCAGTTTCAATTAATCACCTACGATCACACACCCATTTAGAGATTGATTTTTTGACATGTTTTTGTTTGCCTTGGTTTGCTCGCGCATCTTTGTTTTTGATCTCTTCCTCTTTTTTTCTATAGTCACAATGGCAGAACCATCAGTTTCGTCTACTGGTAGTCCTTATACAGACGATTTATCAGAGGTCTCCTAGTCCTCTGCTCAGTATCAGTAGCCCATTGTTTCCTTGTTTCCTAGTTTCCCGATAGGGGACCGTTTATATCTGAACTTCCCTTTGGTAGACCAGTTGAGTTCAATTGGCGCTTGTCCAAAACTTGGTTTAGATTTGGAGTAGGGGAACACTTCCCTCGTCTTACATCGGGATCACCCTTTTTGGCTGCTATCATACCTCCTAGTCCCCGTCATCTTTTAGAAGATCTTACGGTAGGGTCAGATATGGACTCATCCAGTCCTACTCCTAGTGACAGAATTCCTACTTCTAGTGAGTATTACCAGCCTTTTCCCAAAGACATCCCTGAACCTTATATTATGTCTTAACCTAGTCCAACGCTCCCAGCTGGATATAGGTCTTTAAGTCAGGTCATAGCTGCTATTGCCTCTATGGGAATATTGACTCCGTCGATGAATCCGACCATTCCCGCGTTAGGGATGTTGCCATCGACACCGCTCACGACATCTCCTTTTGTCACATCAACACTTGTTAGACCTACTATATATGTGGCTGCGTCTACTCCTATTGTCACTACTGAGTCAACTAGGACCTCGTCAATTCTTGAAGACGTTTATATAGATTCTACCATTCCAGAGAACATTTCTCCCGAGGAGTACCAGCTGTCTTTATAGCCGTCGATCTCTAAGGTTTGTCAGTCCTTTCAAGATCTTAATCATCCTTAATTTTCCCATTATGGAGTGGATGGTGCTTCGATTTATGTATTTCCATATCAATATGATGAGCAGGGAAACCCCCTTCGTTTTCCAGCTCCTGAGGCTTATCAGTATATTAACGGTTTTCTATCTACCCAGCCTGGGAAACCTTCTAATCAACAAGGGAAACCCTTTCAAGGACAACCTTTTGTTTCAGCAAGGATATGCTTCTGGCCCATAGGGAAAACCCTTCTAGGGACAACCTTCAGCCTAGCCAGGGTATGCATACGACCCACAAGGACAACCCATATAGGGACAACCTTTGGTCCAGCAGGGATTACTTTATGGCCCACAAGGGCAGTATTACAATCCTTAAGGTAAACCTCTGCAGCCTCACCCTGTGGTCCAACCAACGAAACCTCAAGGACTGGTAGGGCAACCAGGGTATCAAAATGGACTACCATATGGTCTTGGGGGGAAAACCCATTCTTCACAACCATTGGTGCAACCTCAGCAGCCTCATTTTCCAATTGGTCAGAATGTTGCACAGCCAGGACCATCTAATGGTCCTCTCACAGGTCAATCTGGTTATCAAGCACAACCTGGCCGACTCCTTCCATTAGGCCAACCTGCTCAGCTGGGTCCCTGGTGTCCCTCATCAACTAGGTCAACCTGTTCAACCAGGGCAACCTATACATCCAAGTCAACCTATTCAACCAGGACAACCTGCACAACCTATTAACCCCGCTCAGCCACCAATATATTCTATGCCACAGCCGAATCCACCTGTGCGCCAAACTTATCCAACTCAGCAGGGCCCCACTTACCAGCAGCCCGTTCGACCCCAAGGCGGCTATTACCTTCAAGGTCAGTCTCGACTGGTTTACAACCTGTCTCAAGGTTCTTGTTATTACCCTCAATAGACAGGCTATACTTCTACTCCACAGAAAAATTCATACACTGCTCAAACAGGGCCCACGTATAATCAGAATCAGTACCCTGGTTATCAACCCCCGTATCCTGGTTATCAGCCGCCATATCAACCTCATTATCTGGCTTATACCCCCTATGGTTAGAATCCTGCAGGACATAACAAATGGGGGCAGAATTATGTTCAACTAGGATGGAGTATAGGTATAGGTCCTTATCGGGGACCTGGCATGCATTTTAACCCTCAATTACCTTTTCTTGCCATGTTGGAGTTACTAGATGTGTCCAAATTGACCAATGATCCGATTCTTCATAATCCATATTGGCCTCCGGTTTCGACGAAGGTGCCTGGTGATTGTCCTAAGCTTGAGGGAAAATCTGGAGAAGACCCCCAACCACATGTCATGACATATCACTTGTGGTGTTCTTCGAATTCTTCGATAGATGAATCAATTAGTCTACGTCTTTTCCAGCACACTCTCACCGGCGCTGCTGCTAAATGGTATATAGAGTTGCCCCATGGTATTTTTCAATATTTTAATACTCTATCTATGGCATTCCTGATGCATTTCCAGTTACTGGTTCGTTACGAAGCCGGGATGCATCTCTTGACATCTCTGAAACAGGACAAAGCCACTCATATTTCAGATCACATTCACGAATGGAGACGTCGTCGTCATCTGATCAAGTCTGACATTCCTGATTAGCTTCTAACTCACTAGTTCACTACCTCCTTTGTCAACAAGATTGCAGAAGACAATGCTATGGGGGCATGTGTAACTGAGGAACAAGACATTGCTTGTGCCCAGTACCTCGATTTAGTGTACTCTCAGTCCAACACATTATACGACATTTTGACTGATGCCTCGTGACCAGGGACCTCTAAATCATCAGCTGCTCCATCAGTAGACAGTGTTATTGGTTCTGTCTCTCAGAATTCTCGCAAGTCTTCCAATGGGAAGCAGAAATCAAATTCTTTCAACAATTCTGCTCCTCAGAAACTCCAGATTCTGGTAAGACTGCGGAAATCAACGCCATTTAGGCCAATCCTATGGACAATACTTCCAAAGGAAAGAAGAAGGGAAAAGGCAGAGCCAAATCTGATGCCCCAAAACCAGAATCGTCCAAACCACGTGCTGATGATGGTTCACATCAAAAACTGAAGTACCCTCTCCTAATCTATGATGAAGACCACTACACCAAAGATTTTCCTAGAAGATCCGAGGTTAGTCAACTTCTTAAGGGCTCCAAGGGAACTCTCGCAGTTCTTAAGGAACCTTTTCCATCTCAGTAGACCCAGATGGTCAAGCAGCCTTCGCCATCTGCACCATTTGGGTCTCAGGTTTTCATGATGAATTGTGCTTCACCTGTTTCTATTGCCACTCGGTTGAAGGATTATGTCGAATCATGCCAGGTAGCTGGGAAGGAAGTTGTTGATGGCCCTCGTCCCCTGCCTACCTTTGTTCCTCTTGATATTGAAAGGCCCAGTGTTGAACCTGTTGTATAGCCACCTTCCAAAGGTGTTCTCCGAAAATATTCCTATAATCTGAACGCCCGTGCTGCTCAGCATTACAACATTGTTGACGATTTGGTACAGGTGCCTTTCGCGATGTCCACATTGGAAGTACTTCAGAGTTGTCTGTCTCAACATAAATCTTTGTTATTTGCAATCAGCGGAATGATCCTGCTGATTCTAGCCTTCTCACCTTCGATCTAGAGAATTTTGTCCCCCGACTTCCACACCAGATCGCGCTTGTTATACAAGTTGGCATTAACGACCTCAATATTCACAGAGCCATTGTGGACGAAGGTGCCTCTACCTGTGTTATGTCATCTGCTTGCTGGAAGGCCATAGGCTCTCCAGCCCTCACTTCATCTCCAAATGCCTTTGAGGCATTAAATGGAAGGGAATCAAAACCCTTGGGTGTTCTCTCGAGTCTACTGATTACATTGCAAGGTAAGACAGTCAACGTAGAAGTGGAAGTTGTTGATTCAAAACTCAACTACAATCTTCTATGAAGTCACAGCTGGACCCATGCCATGTTGTGCATTCTGTCTGCCCTCTTTCAACTTTTGAAGTTTCCACATGAGGGCAAGATCATTACTGTCGATCAGTTGTCTTTCTTTACCTCATCCTCCAAGAATAGTGTACCGTATGTGGATCAAATTCCTAATCCCCCTGACAGTATAGGACCTGGTCTTTTCAAGGACCCCATTCCCATGGGTATTTTCCCCAATCCACCACCGAACACCGTTCAAGTCAATATGATCTCTAGGTCAAACGACCCATGGATCATCCCTTCTCTTGAACAGGTTGCCTCCTTTGGAGAATCGATGCCTCTGACCTCGGTTGAAATCAATTATTGTGAGATCATTGCCGCATCAAGTCCTCCTCCTACTGATAATGCTCCTTTGAGCATGGCTCGTGATGTTTATTCTCAATCCCCTTGGCTCGATGATGCAGATTCGCCCGATCCTTTGAGAGAAGTTTTTCCATCTGACGAAGCTATCATGGAGACTATGTCTCTCGAAAATATATTGTGGAAAGATGGAAATCATCGTTCCTCATTCATGTCCGGCCTGGGGGAAATGTCTAATTGTCTTCAGCGTTTTGCATCTTAGGTTCCCTCTCTGCCTCTCCAAAGCCAATATTGACTCATGAAGTATTTTTAGAAGGAAATCTGAGTACTATTACCCAAAATATGCCTATCGACATCTCCGTTAAACCGAGGGTCGTCGAGAACATCCATCTGGGAGTCACTTGTTCTCCCGATGAGATTCAAGTGTACACTAGTCTCTTCCACGAATTCCGTGATGTTTTCAAGTGGTCTTATGAAGAGATGCCTGGAATCGATCCTAGTATCGTCGTGCATGAAATTCCCACCTATCCCGGTGTGAAGCCTGTGTGCTAGCATCTACGTCCAGTGCATCCTTAGAAAGCCACTGCTATAAAAGCTGAAGTTGAGAAACTTCTTAAAGCAGGTTTCATATATCCGATCCCTCTAACAGAGTGGGTTTCCAATATTGTCCCCATGGATAAGAAGCAGGGCACAATTTGAGTCTGTGTTGAGTATCAAGATATCAATCGGGCTTGCCCTAAGGACAACTATCCCACCCCCTTTATAGATCAGATCATTGACGATTGTGTGGGGAGTGAGATCTTTTCCCTTATGGATGACTTTTCGGGTTATAATCAAATCAATATCTTTCCATCCGATCAACATAAGACCGCTTCCATCTATCCGTGGGGAACATTCACCTATAAGAAGCTCCCTTTCAGCTTAAAAAATGTTGGGGCTACCTTCTAGCATGCCATGTCTTATGCCTTTCACAATGTAATGTTGTTCAGTCGTACTTGGATGACCTTTCAGCTCATTCAGCTCTATGCGAAGACCATCCGAAACATCTCTGCCATATTTTTCTCCGCTGTAGATGTTACAACATTAGGTTTAATCCTCACAAGTGCATCTTGTGCATTGACTCTGGTCGAATTTTAGGATTCATTGTCTCTAAGGATGGAATTCGCCTTGACCCTCTCAAGGTTGAGGCTATTGTTAATCTCCCCTCCCCATTCTCGCTGCATCAACTTTAGAGTCTTCAGGGGAAAGCGAATTTCTTACGTCGCTTTATCCCAAACTATGTAGAGGTAGCCAAAGGGCTTACATGACTTCTAAAATAGGACTTCCCTTTCTATTGGGATGAGATTTCTCAACAATATTTCAATAACCTTAAGACATTGCTTGACAACGCTCCTTTAATCCCTCCTCCAAACTATCATCGTGACATTACCCTCTATTTGGATGCTGCATTCAGTACGACTGCCATGGTTTTGGTATAGGATGACGATGATGGTAAAGAACACATGGTTTATTATCTATCTCAGAACCTCCTCGACACCAAAACACATTATGCACACGTCGAGAAGTTGGCGCTGGCCGCGGTCCCGGTTATTCAACGGTTTTGCCATCACATCCTGTTACGCACGGTAACCGTGATTTCTGACTGCAACCCCATGACTTACATTTTGTCTTGAAAATTTCTGGGGGGAAGTACTCAAAGTGGATTGTCATCCTCCAAGAGTTTTATTTGGAGCTCACCACTACCAAATCAAAGAAATCATTGGTTTTTTTTTATCTCATTTGTGCTCTCCCTACCGACTATGTTCCGTCACAATCCGAGGATCACATCCCGGATAAAACTCTCTTCTTAATCAACACTCTTGATCCATGGTATAGTGATATAATCGTGTACCTCTAGACATCTACCTTCTAGTCTGAGTTAACGAAGGATGCTCGACATCGCGTTCGACATCAGACGCAACCATATCACATTGTCGGAGATACCTTTTATCGTGTCGGAGTCGATTCTGTACTCTGCCGGTGTTTGACCTTAGAGGAGGCTAAGAAAGTTTTGAATGACTATCATAATGGCACCTGTGGCGGTCACATGTCCAGCTATGCTACTGCATAGAAGGTCCTTCGTGCAGGCTATTTCTGGCCATCTATATTTAAAGACTGTATTGTTGTAATATGAAAGTGTCATGAGTGCCAAATTTTCCAACGCAAGATGCATGCACAACCTCTCCCATTACATCCTATCATTACCATAGGCCCTTTTGCCAAATGGGGAATTTATTTTATGACGTGTAACCCTCACTCAGCTAGGGGGCATGCTTATATAATTTTTTCCATAGATTATTTCACCAATTGAGGCGAAGCGATGCCTACACTAGCTGTAGATGGTAAGACAACTGCACAATTCCTTTTCAACCATGTGATCATGCATTTCAGCGTTCCTCAAGCCATCGTCACTGATCATGGCTCTCATTTTTGGGACTACATGATGGCAGAGCTGACATCTAAGTTGGGCTTGCGTCACGATAACTCAACACCATACTACCCTCATGCAAATGGCTAGGTTGAAGCCGTGAACAAGGTGCTTGTCACAATGCTTCAACGAAAAATTGGTATACACAAATCAAGTTGGCATCTCCAATTTTTTTCAGCTCTCTAGGCCTACTAAACGTCAGTGAAGAGTGCGACCGAATTCACACCATTTCAGTTGGTGTATGGCCTGGAAGCTACTCTTCCGGTTGAATGTGAGATCCATTCACTAAAATTGGTTGTGGAATTACTGCTCGATACTTCCCCAGAGGAGGAACGTCTCTTATACCTCGAGAGATTTGATGAAACTTGCCGCTTGGCTGCTTTAGTTATCGAGGCATTGAAAAAGTGGGTTAAAGCTCATTTCGATCAAACAGTTTTTCCGCGATCTTTTATCGAAGGGGACCTCGTCCTCTTGTATGATCAAGCCCATGATAAGCTTGGGGCAGGAAAATTCCAACCTATGTGGCATGGGCCCTATATCGTTAAACAAGTATTGAAAAATGGGGCTTATGAGATGATCGATTATGACGGTATTCCTTTGGCACAACCCAGAAATTGGTTGTACCTGAAGAAATATTGTGCTTGAATCATTCTTGCGTAGTATATGTACATAGGTGATTTTTTCATTTTTGTGCATGTGTGGTGTGGTGTGCTTTGTAAGCGTTTTTCTACTCATTCGGTCTTCCTGGTTGTGAAGATGTCTATTACTCCTTGTGTTGGTTTCACGGATGGTGCCTTTCGCAGTACTGGGAACCTGTCCTCAGCAGCCTGGGTAATCTACAATCTTACCGGCGAGTTGGTTAATTTAGAAGTGTTTCTCTAGGGCCTGCTACAAAGAATGTCGCAGAATATAGTGCCATTATGGAATTATTAAATGAGGTTGTTAACCTACGGATTCGTGCATTACTTGTACATCGAGATTCACAACTCGTGGTTTTACAGCTCAATGGTCATTATTTAATTAGAAACCCTTGAATCTTAAGACTGTATCTACGTATTCGTTTACTTGAAATAAATTTTGATTACATTACATATCAGCATATACCAAGATGAATGAATACACTAACAGATGCAGTAGCCAACATGGTATTAGATAGAAATTTATGCAATTTGTAAAAACATCATCATATTTAAACAAGATCCATGTAGAAAATAGATGTATATATATATATATGTCGAGTGTTTGCAACGTGTGCATCATATAAAACCCAAAATTTACATGTTTTTTTCAATCACATCTGGAGACAACATGTCTCTCAAAAAATATGCATATAAAAAGCCTAGGAGACTAATCGACATGGTGCTCATGGTAGCACGTCACTTCTCGCACCAACCGCCTCAGTAAGTGGTGGAGTTGACTCGACACCCCTACGGTGTGCCTTTTATAAGCTAAGGGAACATCGGCTAAATGAGCATAATCTGGAACTTCACGAGAAATCCCCTCTAAGTTATGTACAAGCTTGTCCCACTCTCCCCCCTCACCTTGAGGGACATAATCGAGACGGGACCTCCTCGCTACTGGTGACATCCCGGCGGGCCTCTTTGGGCCGACATCTTGATACATATAGGATCATTTGTTAGAACATGCATGTATACCAAAAATTGTAAAACTCATGAAATTAAAAAGAGTCTTACACAGCTCCTCATCCCAGTCCTCTCCTTCTGGGAGCGGAAGGTCTGGGTTTCCAGTGAAATCAATGCCATAATAGGGCCAGTCCTCTACAATGATCAG
This sequence comes from Pinus albicaulis, assembly GCA_034641835.2. Lineage (NCBI taxonomy): Eukaryota > Viridiplantae > Streptophyta > Pinopsida > Pinales > Pinaceae > Pinus > Pinus albicaulis. Next base: position 767,757,874 of record CM076579.1, on the reverse strand, counting down.
CCGTTTTCAGAGCCATCCAAAGAACTCGGGTTGCCATGACATCTGTTGGCCACCCCCCACCTTGCGCATCAATGTTGCCCATCGAGCCATCCATGGCTCTCTCAATGGTGGATCCAGGACTATAGCCCCCTGGCACTAGAAGATAGGTAGTCGTTCCAGGAAGAATGACACCAAAATTGACCCATATCCAAACTATTTCAGTTTGGTCTTTTTTCATTTGGTCAATTTCCGTTTGATGTTCATAGTCATGGCTATGGCCTAGTCAAACACTTTCATGTTCATGCACTCTGACGCGAGAAGGGGATGTGTCTTGGTGGCCTCGTGCGGTGCCTATGACCCCGCAACCCACATAATAGTATGTAGCACTACTCTAAGTGCTATATCAGGAATGGTCTGAATTTCTACCTTTCCACTACCTAACCCATTTGGTGCCCCTGTGCACACCCTATCCATGACCATTGTCATGTTTTTTCCTGAGGGCCTGGTGTTAGTCAAGATAGGAACTGGACACCTGTGTGACAATCCGGTGATGAAGTACACGTCGGACACTTCGAGCTCAAGTACTTGATCTTGAAGTTTAAACTTCTCCTCGTCCTCATCCCAGTTACTAATCAAATATTGTAGTAGTTCGGGCTGAGCCCGAAGACATGGCATTAGGAATAATTTTTTCAAACAATAATTTTGGAGAGCATTCATACACTGCTCATTTCCCATTGCCAACTCATCTTCCTCACTGTTCTCTCTTTCCTTCCATTCAATTACCATTTTTTCTTTGTACCTGCATCAATTTCGACATAAGCAAATTCTAAGATCCCTTAGGTACTTAAAACAACAATTAATTGGCTCATTTTTTGTTAAATTTAAATGAAATATTAGGTTACGCAGTTTGCGCGGCTATTTTGGTAACAGTCATGCTACCTGGTGCGTCCCCTATGTGAAAAAGGGTAGGTTGGCGCGGGTTCGTGCCCGATACCCGCGCCAACCACGGAGGCCATAATTTTGCAATTCCTCCCCTCAGGGATACGAAATGACAGTTAAAAGCTATGAAATATGGCTTAAAATATGGCTAATGGAAGTAGCTCTTTCCTGAAGAAGACAGGATCCAGATTCGTGCACTGGATTGCTCTCAATCATCACCTCAAGATCACAAAGGAAATGGCTCACTATCGCTTTGCAAAGAGGTAAAAAGGTGAAAAGTAATTATGTTTTTACTATTGGTAATATTTATAACTTTTCAAAATCAAAATTAGGTTTTGGGACTTGTTTTTCCGATATTTTACTATTGTTTTATCGGAAAATGGGTTTTACACTTGATTTTTGTGCAGCGACAGGTTTTCACGCGATTAGAACGACAACACGAGTTGTATTTTATACTTTTTCGGACTCGGTAAAAACATGAAAAAATCACTACTGGAGTCACCTTTCAGCTCTTTTCTGACTCTCTAAAATTGAAAACATCACCGAGTCGCTTGTCATTTTGAGCTCGTTAAATTGGCTACGAAACGACATCTACCCAGTATACGTTTACCCCTTTTTTGGGCTGGGATAGATTATTTACAAAAAAGGAATACCCTAGCCTATCACGACTAGGAGGTTCTCTCAGACATAGTCTTCTACCTTCTCAGATCTGTGGGACTATCTACGAAAAGGGACTACTGGAGTTTTATTTTCTGTTGTCTTTTCAAACTCTCTAAACATGAAAAGACGTCGAGTTTTTCCTTTGTCAGGCTTGTTAAAAACTGATGACATCATATTCCATCGTAATGATGTTACTCGAGTTCCTCCTTCCTAGGGCTCGTTAAATGAACTAGGTTGGATTTGTCCAAAGGACAAACCTATATCGCAAGAACATGCTATCCCCTTCAAGCTTGTTTTCGAAAATAATTGGGGAACTCGCCATAAATGGTGGGGGTAAATGGAACTAGTATTATAGTCATGTTGGTAGTATGTCGCTCTTGAACATGGAACTTGTCTGCATTCGTGTTGGGTTGGGAACATCTCAACTTGTTGTCTGCTTGCCTCCATGGGTTTGGGTAATCCCTTTTGACCGCTCATCTGCTCTTTTCCACGTCACCATGACCTCAGATCCAGTGATGTAAAATACTGCCAAATCCAATGTCGTGCTGCCGATATGTTCAAGCGAAGTTGGCCTCTGTAGTTTTCAATCTCCTTCTGATTCTATATTGCTCTTGATTCACAAAGATTATGTCCCTCTGTCTCGTGTCGATGATGTGGGAAACATTATAGCCCACCTTTGATCAAGTTCACTTCTTGTCAACTTCAGCTCATTATCCAGGAAGCTGATCAAGAGACTCCCTTCAGGTACCTTGGAGCCTGCATGCCTCAAAGGCAGGTTCTTCGCATTTCAATGCAAGGATTTCATTATTGGCCTTCGATCGGATGATTCTGTGGGTGTTCAATGCCAGCTTACTGTTCACATTCCATGGATTTTACCTCTTGTACCTTGAGATCCATCGTCATTATTGGTGGTTTCTCTCACGTCCGTTAACGACTTTCATTATTGGTTGGTAATCAGACGATGTTCTTGCATGTTCGACTTCAGCTCACATATTCGCATGCTTAAACTTGTACTCTATTCAGGTCGAGATGGAGCACAAGACCCTGGATTTTATCTGATAAACATCCAGTCTGTGGGTTCTTTGTGGATTATAATGATTTATTACATGACTCATTCGATTGGATGGCTGCAACCATACTTGAGTCTACTTGTCGATCCTTATTTACTGGATGTCTGCATCCATACCTTGGATCCCGGTTTTTGTACACTCTATTATGGATGGTTGTGCCCATACCACATATCATGTATCAATATGTCAGTTGTATTTGTATTCGTAGGTATTCCGACGGAATTTTCAGTTGGGCACTTTCTCATCAAGCATTTCACCCTTCCCTCTCTCTCGGACCTCATGCTTTAGGGGGCATCTGTTACACAGTGTTTTGTCACCGTCCCTGAAATCCCTCATCCTGTACATTGGAGGAATATTCCCATGAACTGTGAATAGTAAAATGTCTTGAAAAAACCTTGATGGCATTCTTTTGCATAAGGACAAGAATTCTTCTGAAGAACAATTCCTCTGGAAATCCCTAAAAATCCATGTTTTGGCATTGGCGTGGGTAGCCAGTTCATCCCTCGTGCCAATGGGGAAAAAGCACACTATTGGGTGCTTCAGTTGGTGCTCTGTCCCTATGTTATGCCCACACCAAGCCTTTTAAGGAATGTTTTTTAACAATAGAAGGTGGAAGTTTGATTCTAACAACTTCAGAACGGATCATCAAAATGAGGTTGGGTTGTTTGCCTCCGGATCTCCCTAATTAGGAAGTGGTTTTTCACCTCTCATGGAACCTTCCTAAGAGATAGGACTCTCCCCTATGATTATAGGGAGCCTAACCTTTCCTTCTCCCTCTATAAAAGCTTGCCCTCTCCATTTGCTGGCTAGCTGAACATTTGGGAAGAAAACTATAGCTGAGCGACTATTGAAAGCAGAGCTAAGGAGAACTGTGTAAGAGAGAAAGCCTTGTCTAAATTCTCGACGAGCTTTGTGAGACACGCTCCGCTGGAAGCCCTGCCAAAGGAAGAATGCAACGTCAGAAATCAGTTGTAATATTTCTTTCACATTTTAATATATGCTCGACTACGTTATTGGTTCCACTGTTGTATTTCTTATATGTATAATGTGATTCAATTCAATCCTTTCCGATTGATTGATAGTTACATGTTTGGATTATTATGTTATATGTCATTGTTTCTTCTCTACATGTGTACAGGTGTCTAGACGCAGTGAGCGGAAGGATTGTGATCTATTAAGCTAGGAACGGGAAGCAACGCTTCTTCTTCGACAACAACAACGTAGGACTTGAGGTAGGTTATCTATCGTAGCTTTTTCTTTTGTAACTAGGAGTTGGTATCGTAGCCTATTTTGATTGTTGCTAGACCCACTCTAGGGCTAGTGGGATTGCCTCTGTCCGCAGAGGGGATTTACCGCCTCAACAAAGTCTCATTGGGGATGGAATCATCAAGAGGAGTGGGTTCATCTGTGGTGGAAAGGTAAAAATTCAACTCAGCAAATTTTTGTGCAGGTAAATCCCCTCTGCGGACAGAGGTGATCCCTATAGCCCTAGAGTGGGTCTAGCAACAAGGGAAAATTCTGGATTTTCAGACTTGTAGCTTATAAATGAAAACAAGTTGGGATAGATGGCCTACCTTGGTCCAATGTTTTGTTGAATTTTGTAGTAGCAATTTGTTGATTTTTGTCTTCACATGTCGTGGTCCTTTAGTGATGACATATATGTACCTGCATAAGGATCAAGTGAATGGTGATAGCATACGAAAACATATTTTCATTTACAGCTGTTCGATTGGTCAATGAGAATCAAACATTTTTCATATGATTGAACACAAAATTGGAACCAAAAAACCAGTCATGTGAAAATAAGTTTACAACCTTAATGCCTTGACGTTGCATCCTCCTTCGACGGGTCCATTCAAAGATGTCTCAAGAATTCATCAGGGATCAAAATTGGTGAGGCAATGGGCCTAAACTCTCTCTCGACAATGGATTCCTCTCTTCCTTATTCTTCACACCAGCTATAGTAAGGACTGTTTAGCTAGCTGAAACCATGTGAGAAGGATGTATTTATAGGAGAGGAGGAGGTGGTTTTGGATCACTCATAAGGTGGAAGAGAGGTCCTATCCCTTTGGGGAGTTGCACAAATGTAGGAAACAAGAAGCCAAAGGGAGGATTTAGATGTTATTCAATAAAACAAACCATAATGACTCGACTCACAAAGTAGTTAGGAATGGAAACTTCGCTTCTATTTTAAAAAACATTCCAAAAATAGCTCGATGCGGGTAAGACACCGAGATAGAGCGCCAATGGGCATAGGGTCGAGTGTTAATTTCCCTATTGGCGTGAGATTATAACTGCCTATGAACGCCGACCCAGAAACACATGTTTTTGAGAGTTTTCTTGAGGAGTGATCAATAAAGGAAATGTTCTTGACATGCCAAGGGATGCAATGACACTTTTTGAAAGGTATGAAAATACACAAAAGTCACTGAAATTGTCCTCCAATGTTCAAGATGGGGATTGGAGGTATGGTGATAAAATACTCTATAACATATTCCCCCTAAAACATGAAGTCCAATAGAGAGGGAGGGGTGAGATACTTTATGAAAACGTGCCCAAACCAAACACTACCGTCGGAATACCTGTAAGAATAAAGTACAACTAATATCTCTGATACATGAATACGTGTCATGGGTGCAACCATTCATAATATAGTACAAAAAATGAGATCTGAGATATGGACGCATCCATCCAGAAGGGAGGATCAATAAATAGACCTAGGTATGGTCACAACCATCCAATCAGAATGGTCACCTTTATAGTCATGATAAACCAAATCATCCTGCAACCTGGATTTTATCAGAAAAAACAAGTACAAATTCAAGCATGTGAATGAGTGAGCTGAAGTCGAATATATAAGAAAATTTTTTGAGTACTAGCCAATGATGAAAATTGTTAACAGGTTGAGAGAAACCACCAATAATGACAATGGCTCTCAAGGTACAACTAGTACAATTTGCGGAATGTGAACAGTGAGTTGGAGTCGAACACCCGTGAAATCACTCGATCGAAGGCCAATGATGGCGACCTGTTGTTGAATGAGAATAACTTGCCATTGAGGCATGCAAGCTCCAAGGTACCAAAAGGGAGTCTCTAGATCAGCTTCCTGGATAATGAGTTGAAGTTGACAGGAAGTGACCTGGTCGAAGGAGGGCAGTAAAGTTTCCCATGTCATCGACATGAGACAGAGGAAAAGGATGATAGTGAATTAGGACCAAACAAAGGATTGGAGGTTGAAAAATGTAGAAGGACACTTCTCTTGAACATATTGGCAACACAACTTGGGAATTTGGCAGTATTTGACATCAAAGGATCTGAGGTCATGATGACATGGAAAAGAGTAGATGAGAGGTGAAAACATATAACCCAAACCCATGGAGGCAAAATGGTGAAATGGGATGTCCCCAACCCGACACGAATTGCAGACAAGTGTCATGTTCAAGAGTGACATACTGCCGACACAATTGAGAACTGGTTCCATTTTCCCTCACCATTTCTGGTGAGTACCCCAATTATTTTTGGAAAAAATCTTGAAGGGGATAGCATATGCTTGTCATAAAAGTTTTTCCTTTGGAAAAATCCATCCTAGTAAATTTTATGAACCCTAGGAAGGAGGAACTCAGGTAACAATTTCTGATGTCATGTAAGTTTTAACAAGTTTGAAAAATGAAGAACTCAATGTCTTTTCATGTTTAGATATATTGAAAATAAATGGAAAATAAAATTCAAACAACTCCCTTTTAGTAGGTAGTCTCACATATCCAAAAAGGTAGAAAAATATATCTGAGAGAACCTCTTAGTTGTGATAGGCTAAGGTATTCCTTTTTTGTAAATAATTTGTCCCAACCCGAAAAGGAGTAAACGTATATTGGGCAGATTCCGTTTCGCAGCCTTTAATGAGTTCAAAATGAAAAGAGTCTTGGAAATATTTTCAATTTTAGAGAGTCAGAAAAGAGATAAAATATGACTCTTCCTGGAGGAATGAGTGGTATAAAGGATAGAAATTGGTTCCAGTTATGGTGGAATTGCTCGGAACATGATACAATTTAGGATGCTGTCTAACAAGGCCACTCATTACAACGGTTCCTCGAGAATGGGTAAAACAATCAAGTGAAGGCGTGTGATCAACCAAGCATATGGTGATGATGGAATGAGAAAACCAAGGTTTATATGGAAAAATAGGCTGATAAAATGGCAATCATGAGAGGTAAAATAAAAATGGTTTCATTTTTACACAAGCTTGAAATTAGGAAACTCTGCTTGAAGTTCGTTTCATTTTTACACAAACTTGAAACAAAGATAAATTATGCTTCAAAAATTTGGCATGCCCCTAGCATGGTGACTCAATTCGAGGTACATGCCCCCCAAGCTTCAGTGAATTCACTGGAATAGAATGCTAGTTACTGATAGGTGGATGAAATGAAGGTTCAATTACAAAATCAAGTGAAAGACTCGACTAAGATTTTACGAGATCTAATCAAAGACTCGAATTAAAAATGGAACCCAGTTCATTTTTTAATGAGGTTGACATAGTAAAATAAATATCCTCATGACCTAATTCATTTTCTAACGAGGTTGAAATAGTAAACGAACTGTCCTCATAAGAGCTGTTTCATTTTTTAAGGAGCTTGACACAAGAAAACGAACTTTGCTCCATCAAGAGCTTGTTTCATTTTTTTAAGGAGCTTGACATAAGAAAAGGAACTCTCCTCTGACTAGAGCTTGATCATGAAAAATTATAAGTCATGGCTTCTAAGAGATTCTCATTTGGTGGGAGAATAACACTCTTTAAATTAGAGTCCAATGCCCCCAGTACATAATTCACAACATCATTGACGATACTGTCATTGGATGCAGGAAAGGGATGGGTAGCCACATAATTAACCTCTGGCGGGGAGGATACCACTAGAAGGTAAGGAACAGGTAGGGATGAGGGTAGAACATGCATCACATTAGGACCAAAGAATGAAAAATGATTGATGGTCATGATCTGACCTTCATGTGGAAAACAGATCAAACAAAACAGGGAAGAGACAAGTGCACCCATGGCATAAGAATATTCACACCCCAAGAGTAAGTTAAAATCTAAGGGGCCTTGGACAACCATCATGTCTATATAGATGATTTTCCCTCCAAAAGTAATAGGAAAATTTGGAAGGATCCCTAACAGTTGACTTGTTCTTTGTTAAAAGCCATCAGATTCTGAGTAATGGGCACAAGCTGCAGAGAAGCCAAAGCTTGCCATGTAGGCGACGAAAGAATACTAACCGAGGCACCTTCATCTATAATTGTGCTTGGTATAACCATATTGTAGGCCTATAAAGTGATCTCAAAGGGCACATAAGAAGGAATACAGTATCCCGTGAATCAACTCCAATCAAAGGAAGTGACCAAACTACATGGAGGGGGCGCCTACATTACGAGAGAAGAAAAAGCATCCTCCTAGGCTTCGGGAACGAGAGTAGGAGGATTACTTTCTGGTACTATGGCGATAGGAATTGGAGGATCATCCTCCTGGATCATGGAAACGGGAGGATTGCCCTCCGATCCTGGGGAATCCGAGGAAACAAAAAGAACCTGAATGGGATGAGGCCCACTCTTGACAGAAAAGACCTGATGGATTGTAGGTGGAATCAGGTCAAACTTTTTCTCAACCAATGATTTTTCAGGAATAGACTCGAGAAACTGACTATCAAAGAGAGTGTAATTGATCGGATATGAATCCTGATCAATGGGTTGATCAACTATCGGAGGAATAGAAGACAAATTACGGTAACCAATGAGAAGACATGAATCAAAAGATGAAAGGATATCCAAAACTTTAGATGCTTCATCCATATAAGGGCAGACGTGGATGGGATGGTTCTCTTCAAAAAACCTACAGGGAAAATTGATCTTGCCCTATTTCTTATGAGTCTCATTATCTTTAGTTGAAGGCTCATCATTAGCATGATGCCCAGAGGTTGATGACAACGGCGGATGGCCGTCAGACCATACTTTGAGCACATTGGGGATGCCAGGGAAATCTCTAAGAAGGTGTTCACCCTTGCATAGCGTGCAAGGAAATTTGACTTTATGTGTAGGATTGGAAGGTTTATCGAAGGAAGGATTATTTGGAGAAATATCTTCCTGTTTGGCCTCTTGCTTATTTGACTTCTTCTTCTTCGTCTTCTTCTTCTTCTTCTTAGCCTCCTGGTTACTGTATTCCACACTTTCACCAGGCAAAGTACAAGAGGAGGATGAAGAAATAGGTGAAGAACGTGAGAGGTCCATATTAGAATGAACATGATCTTTTTCAGGCGAAGGATATGGTTGAACAAAGGTTAGACCACTCGGGACCACTGAGGTCGAAAATAACCACACTGGAAAACCAATAGTTAACCCCAGGAGGGACAATGTTGCCATATAAGGAGCACCAACATTCCCAAACGCAGGAAAAGGACCAGAATTCCCTTCAAAGGGGATTCCTTGGTGGGTAGAATACGAGAATGTTTCCATGGGGAAAAAACCCTAAAAAAAATCACTAAGGAAGATAAATTTAACTGGGAATATTTCGTGGGTAGTTAATTTTATGACACTGAAACAAAACTCTTCCTTTTGATATTTGAAGAGTCAAGAAAAAGGAAAAATGTGTCTCTAGTCACTTTCAGGTTGAACGAGCATGAAAGGACGAGTGCTTGAGGATCTTTTAAATTTTAGAGAGTCGCGAAAAGACCAAAATGACTACCCAGTAAATCTAAGCAGGAGGATATACTAAGTTTTCATGAACTGCAATATACACCTTGGTGATCAAATGAAAGAGAAATTACCAAGGACTTAATGTATGTGCAGGCAGTCTCCCTGAATGTTGTGTTCAGTCTATCATGATTACAAGGCGGCAGACTTGATTTCCTATGGATAAAGGATTGCAATCTATGAGGGCCTCCCTTTATATACTCGACGGTATAGGGAGCACAAGTCCGTGCTAGTGTTTTCCAATTCCAGATGGCGAATGACAGCTATTAGGTTTAACAATGTCAGAACATGTCACTAGCCTAGACCTCTAAATGTGTGTGTTAGGGTTCAATGCTTCCTTAGGTTGATTGAATTAATTTTAAAGTTAATCTTGAATTAATGTTGCAATTTCAAGGCCTTACCAAATGTGATTTCGAATTCTTAATGCACAACTATATGTGAAATAAAATCATTCCAATTTGATGAATGCTAGTTAGGAGAAGGATAGTAGATCATAACAAAGCAACAATCAATTGAATACAAGAAGAAAATTTCCTAATGCATATAAGACAACCAAAGCAGAAAACGAAAATCTCTTATGTTGTTCACTAAAATCTACTAATGCAAAAGAATGGTTTTCATTTTCAAACTAAGAGAAAGAATGCAAATTTTTCCCTTTTAGATGAATGAGAAGAAAATTTCACTACTACACTAAATGACAAAAAAGAGACTAGTTTTGAGAAATTCGAATGAAATGATCTAAAACAAAGAGATCAATCCAATACGAACATCAAACAAACTCAAAATAGAGACGCATTCCGTAAAGCAAAAAGATGGCTTTCAAACTGATTCAGTGAGAAATGTAATCTATGCTTAGGGTGATATATGGAGAGCTAAAAGAACATGAAGATGGTCATTCAACAACCCAATGACTTGTAGAACTGAAAGAAAAACTAAGACAATCAGTCAACCAGATGAAAATATAGAGAAGAAATTGACTCAATCTCAACTCAGAAGGTTGAGTGAGGAGGGAGCCAAACAAGTGGCACAAAGCACCTAGAAAATCTAGGATGACAAACTCCACTGATTAGATAAGGGGAAAACAGATGAGAAGGACGAGACACGAGAGTCAAAGAAATTCCAGTGGACCAATAGAAATATGAAAATCCAACCCAAAGGCAAGAGAAACTGACAAAACTCAGGAAAGAGGCTAAAATTTTAACATATAGGATTCAACACGTCTGTCAGGATGTAATCAACACCAAACAGAGGATACCACTCCTATGAAAAAGGCAACAAGTGCCAATTGACGCGATTGTTCAAGCAACAATAGTGCTGAGCTAGCAAGCCATGGAAAAAATAAAAATCCATTGAGCAGAGGTCAGACCTGACACTTTGAGGATGAATGTGATGGATGGAAACAGTCAGACAGGAAAAAAAAAGTAGAAAAACGATGAAACGACCAAAGATGAACAGACAAGCAGAACACTAGATGAAAAATGAGAGAGGACAAACACATTGATCCCTAATATGGTTGCCAACTCGTTGTGCAGGTAAATCCCCTCTGTAGATAGCAAGGATCCCTCTAGCCCTAGAGTGGGTCTAGCAACAAGGGAAAAAGCTGGATTTTCAGACTCCTAGCTTATAAGTGAAAATGAGTTGGGATAGATGGCCTACCTTCATCCAATGGTTTGTTGAAGTTAGCAACAATGATCCATTTTTATTTGTCTTCACACGTCGCGGTCCTTTAGTGATGATATTTGTGTACCTGCACAAGGATCAAGTGAACGATGAAAACATATGAAAAAATATTTTCATTTACAACTATTTGATTGGTCAAGGAGAATCGAACATTTTGCATATGATCAAACAAAAAATTGGAACCAAAAAACTAGTCATGTATTAATGATAGAGAAAATAAGTTTACAACCTTAATTCCTTGATGTTGTAGCCTCCTTCGATGGGTTCAGTCAAACATGTCTCAAGCATTCATCGGGGATCAGACTTGGTGAAGTAATGGGCCTAAACTCTCTCTCAACAATGGATTTCTCTCTGCCTTATTCTTCACACCAGCTATAGTAAGGACTGTTCAACTTGTTGATTAGCATTTGTCATTGATGTCAACCCAAGCAGCACCAGGGGATAACCCAATATTGCATGGGAATTTTGACCTAACAAATTAATATATTCTAGGTCAATAATGCTCTTTATGGTTTCTACTTGTCGAGATATTTCCGTTGATATATGGCACACCATGTAATTCTTCACGGTTTGAGATATATTCATGTTTCAAGTTTGTACCCCCAGTTAGTGGGCTAAAACCCCATAGGGTTGTGGCATGGGTCATTGAAAATTCATAATTAATATTTTTTAAGCTCCTAAAATCCCTCCCACGTTCACTTGTTTAAGCCCCTCTCAACCTAAGCATTTATATAAATTAGGATCCTCATATCCTCCTCATGCAAGGGATTGCGCCATCTGAAACAAGTCATCATGGAATTTTCGCTGTAACGTTTTTTCTACGAAGGTTCAGAAGCTCAAATTTTTATGAGGTGAAGCCAAAATCCTAAGGAAGCTTCTGTGAAAACTTTGTATCAAGGTTTGCAATATTTTCGGTGATATGAGCTGTGGAAGTCAGTGTTTTTGCAGGCTTCTGAAATTCATCTCAAAGAAGTGACCTTGGTAAAATCGTCATAACTCTCTCTCTGAGTATCGGATTGGAATTATGTAACAAGTGGTAGATATTGCATAGACTATAGTTTTTTATTTATCAATTTCAGAGAAAATGTGGAAACAATGACACGTGGCATGCCGTACAAGTTCTCTCTGCTGAAATAGTCCATAATTTGGGCATTGTGAGATATTGGGTATAACTCTCCCTTGAAGAATCCAAATTGGGTCAGACCTATGGCATTTTAAAGATGACTCAGAGGAATACTACAGGAGTGAAAATTAGATATTGGGGATCTGAAATAACAGAGATACAGCAGATTCAATATCGAGCTCCTAGAAGGTAAAGAAAAAGCTAGATCATGTGTTGTCAAGGGCTGCAAAGGACTAGAGTTTCTTGGGAAGAAAAGAAAATCAAGGTGCAGCAGAGGGTATCATGAAAAGAGCATAAACCAAGGAGCATAACAACAACAATAAGTTCATCACATGAAGTCTTCAAGTGGGCAGCAGTGCATACAATCATTGTAAAGGTATCATTGTACTAAGTCATTGTAAATACATTATTGTACAAATTGTACTAGTGTCTATCTGCCAAGAGTTGAAGAGGTAGTTTCGGGTGGTCTAGGATCATCATTAGGTGGTTGTGTCATAGTTGGGGTTATTTTCTAGTGTGTCTTATTCTTCTACATCATTCTATATCATTGTAAAGTGGACCATTTTCCCTGGTATGGGAGTCCATTATTCTTTTATTCTTCTACAGGGTGGTAGGGTGGTGCTAGGGTGAGTTGTAGCTCATTGGGTGTTGGGGCATTTGTTTAGTTGACTATTGAAGAATCATGGGTGTTGGAGTGTCCATCCAGTGGGAGCTAGAGAAGAATTCTTTTCGAGATTCTAAGAAGTTGGAGCTTTATTTTCAACTGGAGTTGAATATTAAAGAATTATTAGAAAAACATTAGGTGGTTTTTGTCTTGGAGTGGGTTTCCACCTTAAAAAATGTGTGCATTTGTGTTCCTTTTGTTTACTGATATCATTGTACAAACACTAATAATAATTTAAGATTAAATAATTCTCTAATTGAAAGGAATATTGATTCACCCCCCACCCCCCCAAGTATTTCCAACAATTGGTATTAGATCTTGGTTCCTTCAATAGCAGTTTAACAACTGGAAGGAGTTCATGGAGCATACCAATAATTGTGTACCTCTATTCAATGAAAATAATTATGCACTCTGGAAAGGAAGAATGGAGGTCTATCTCTTGGCACAAGGTTACGAAGTATGGGACACTATTCAAAATGGATTTACATCAACTGCGGATGAACAAGGTAAGAAGAATTTGGTAAATGATGCAAAAGCAAAGAATATCATTATCAGTGGACTTATTGAATCTGCTTATCATAAGGTGTTGGGTTGTAAAACCGCCAAAAATGTATGGGGCAAGCTTGAGAATATATATGCAGGTGACTCAAATGTCAAAGAAGCAAAGCTTCAAATCTATAGAGAAAAATTTGAGCAACTCAGAATGAAAGAAGATTGCAACATTGATGCATACCTCCAATACGTTGGTGAAATAACCAATACTCTGGAAGGATTGGGAGAGCCAGTTGACGAGAAGACTATTATATGGAAGATTCTTAGAATGTTATCAGGGAGATTCAACCCAAAGGTATCGATCTTAGAATACAGTGAAAATCTGGACAAACTTAGCAAAGAGGAATTACATGGAGTTCTCATAGCATATGAAATGAGACTTGATGAAGAAGAGGGTACTTCAAATCTAGAAACTGTGTTTGTTGCATCTAAGAAAACCAATAAGGACAAACAACCTTCAAATGAAATGACATGCGCCTACAAGTGTGAATGTTGAGAAGGTAAATCCCCTCTGCGGACAGAGGCGATCCCTACTAGCCCAGCAGGGGTCTAGCAACAAACAAACAATGCTATGACGCAGGCTCCTAGTTACGAATGAAAGATTTGGGATAAGAACCTACACCGGATTCCGGCGCTCGCTGCGAAGAAGAGATGTCCCCGTCCTTGATCCTGGCAGGTCACAATCCTTCCACGATCTCGCGTGGATGAACACGCACACGAAGAAACGAGATACAAGCATAGGAACCGGCATACGTAACTAAACATCGGTCGAGAAAGACATTACTCGCATTAACATAATGGAAAAAGAGTGGAACCATAATCATAGTCATCTATTAAAGTGGTAAACGAATAGAAGTTACAACCAAGTTCTGACGCTGCGGCCTCCTTCGCGCGGGTCTCCGGTCGTCCACGTCTCGCAAAGCTCGCCGGGGGAAAGGGAAACCTCTCCAGAGTCTCTTAACAATGGTCTCCTTGCTCGAATGGGCCTTAAGGGAAAGGAAGGATTCTTTTCAGCACAAAGGCACTTGGGAATATGGAGATTCAGAGCTTAGGCACTTCAAGACTAGCTTGCCATTGATCTGAGCAAGCTTTTATAGATGGGGAAGGAGGAGTTGGGATCCCTATTATTATGGGATGGGCCCTATCAACAAGGAAGGTTCCATGGGAGGTGGCAAAACCACTTCCCTCCATAGAACTCCCGCAGCCAACCTCCCAACTCAAGATAGGTGATGGTTTGTGAATTTGTTAGAACTCAACTTCCGCCATCTTTATTTAAAAAACAACTCCCAAAATGGGTGGCGCGACTACGGCTCTATGACGGAGCGCCAGTTGGCGCGACCTCTTTACGGGATTTCCCACGAGTGGCGCGAGTGCGCTTGTCTACCCGCGTGCAAAAGAGGCCCCATTTTTCATGGATTTTGCAAAGTGTCTCAAGGGGAAATGAAGCTCATACTCGAGAGGGATGCAATGATGATGTTTTCGATTGCATGACAGTGTTCACGGGTCACGTTATGGGTCCTCCATTGTGCGGGACGGGGAATGGTAGGGACGCAAAATGTTGCGTAGCAGATGCCCCCTAAAGCATGAGGCCCGAGAGAGAGAGGGGTGAAATGCTTTACGAGAACATGCGGCGGGCGCGGGTCGGAAAACTGCACAGACAGATACAACTGATATCTTAAGTACACGATGTATATATATGGTATGGACGCAGCCATCCGAACAGAGTATGCTATAATCCGGATCCGGGGTATGGGCACAGCCATCCAACTAAGATCAAACAAATAGACTCAGGTATGGTCGCAGCCATCCAATCATTGAGTCATGTACATAATGACAATAATCCACAATCGCGGCCTGGATTACAACAGACACAATCCAGGGTCTTGCGCTCCATCTCGACCCAAATAAGTACAAGTTCTAGCACGCGAATATGTGAGCTGATGTCGAACACGCAAGAACATCGCCTGATTACCAGCCAATGATGAAAGCCGTTAACAGACGCGAGAGGAACCACCAATAATGACAATGGTCCTCAAGGTACTACAGGTACAATCCACGGCGTGTGAATAAATGAGCTGACGTCGAACACCCGCGGAATCATCCGATCGGAGGTCAATAATGAAAACCTCTCGTCGAATGCGACGAACCTGCCATTAAGGCATGCAGGCCCCAAGGTACCATCAGGAGTCTCTAGACCAACTTCCTGGATAATGAGTTGAAGTCGACAGGAAGTGATCTTGATCGAGGGTGGGCCATAATGATTCCCACATCATCGACACGAGACAGAGGAACATAATGTTTTGTTGTGAATTAGGATCATATGAGAAACAGAGGAAGGTTGATATTCGCAAAGGCCAACTTCTCTTGAACATATAAACGGCACGGCAATGGACTTGGCAGTATTTGACATCAACAGATCAAAGGTCATGGCGACGAGGCAGTGAACAGATGAGAGGTCAAAAGAGATTACCCAAACCCATGGAAGCAAAGTGAAACAACGAGATGAGATGTCCCCAACCCGACACGAATGCGGACAAGTGCCATGTTCAAGAGCGACATACTGCCGACGACAACGACGATGGTTCCATTTTTCCCCCACCATTTCTGGCGAGTACCCCAATTATTTTGATGACAAGCTTGAAGGGGATAGCATATGCTTGTAATATAAGTCCGCCCTTCGGGCGAATCCATCCTAGTGCATTTAACGAGTCCTAGGAAGGAGAAACTCGGAGAACGTCATTGCGACTGAATCCAATGTCATCAGGGTTTAACGAGTCTGACAAAGGAAGAACTCGGCGTCTTTTCATGTTTAGAGAGTTTGAAAAGACAGCGGAAAAGAAAACTCCATAGGTCCCTTTTCGTAAATAGTTTCCTAGATCCGAAAAGGTAGAAAATGATATCCGGGAAAACCTCCTAGTCGCGATAGGCTAGGGTATTCCTTTTTCGTAATCGATCCAGCCCAGCCCGAAAAAGGGTTAAACTTATACTGGGTGAATGTCGATTCGTGTCCATTTTAACGAGATCGAAACGACAAGGGCCTCGGCAATCTTTTCATATTTAGGGAGTCAGAAAAAGAGCTGAAAGGTGACTCCAGAGTGACTTTTTCGTGTATTTACCGAGTCCGAAAAAGTATAAAATACAACTCGTTTCCACCTTTTAAGTCGCAAAACCTGTCACTGCACATACCCAACAAGCGTAAAATCCATTTTTGACATAATACATGCAAATATTTGACAAGAAATAACTTTTAAAACACATTTTAACGTTGAAAAGTTATAAATACGTCCAATGGTAAAAAATGAAATTACTTTTTACTATTTACCTTGTGGAGAGTAGCAGTGGTTCATTTGGAGCAGAAAAGATGTTTACACACCACACCATGCACACAAATGACAATCACACACC
Source organism: Pinus albicaulis (assembly GCA_034641835.2). Taxonomy (NCBI): domain Eukaryota; kingdom Viridiplantae; phylum Streptophyta; class Pinopsida; order Pinales; family Pinaceae; genus Pinus; species Pinus albicaulis. The sequence continues at coordinate 767,741,067 of CM076579.1, read as the reverse complement.
TATGTACACACAAGACGGGCATGCCCCCGGCATGATGTCTCAATTCGAGGCGCATGCCCCCCAAGCTTCAGTCTATGGAAAATAGAGTGAAGTTTGAAAAAAAAAGAGATTTTGAACTAAATCTATCAAAACTCGAATTGGACGTGCTCATGTTTCATTGTTTTAACGAGGTTGACACACTTAAAGGAACTGTCCTCGTTGCATCATGCTTCATAATTCGAACAGCTCGGTGCAGACTTGAATCTCCCTGGGAGAACAGGTCACACCTACATGAATATCCTCAACAATCCCCGGTTTGACAGAGATGTTGATAGGAATCGTTTGAGTAATGTTACTCAGATTGCCCTCTGAAAAGACCTCATGTGTCAAAATCGGTGTTTGAAGAGGCGGGGAAGGAACCTGAGTAGCATAGCGCTCGAGACAATCCGTCATTGCCCCCAAGCTAGGCATAAACGAGGAACGATGATGCCCATCGCCCCAAGGTAGCTCCTCCCGAGACATAGTTTCAATTATAGCCTCATCTGAGGGAAAAGTCTCTCTAAGAGGATCAGGCGAATCAGCCTGACCAAGCCAGGGGGATTGTGAGTAGACGTCAAGAGCCATGCTCATCGGAGCATGCTGAGGAGGTGGAGGGTCCGATGCGGCAACAATCTCACAGTAGCTGATCTCTACTGGCGTTAAAGGCATGGATTCTCCAAACTCATATACCTGCTCAGGTGTAGGAATCAGCCAGGGGTCATCAGTCCTGGACAACATGTTGACTTGAGCGGTATTCGGTGGCGGCGCAAGGAAAATACCCATGAGGACTGGGTCTTTGAAAAGACCAGGTCCTATGCTGTCTGGTGGATTCGGAATTTGATCCACGTACGGCACGTTATTCTCGGAGTTCGAGGTAAAAAATGACAACTGGTCTACTGCGACAATCTTGCCCTCGTGAGGGAACTTGATGAATCGAAAGACAGTAGACGGCACGCAGAGCATGGCATGGGTCCAGCTGCGGCCAAGAAGTATGTTGTAGTTGAGTTTAGCGTCAACTACTTCTACTTCCACGTTGACGGTTTTTCCCTGTAATGTAATCGCCAGACTCTCGAGAACTCCCAGGGGTTTAGATTCCCGGCCATCAAATGCCTCAAGGGCATTGGGAGATGACGATAAAGTTGGGGAACCAATGGCTCTCCAACAAGCGGAGGACATAACACAAGTAGATGCACCCTCATCTACGACGGCTCTATGAACGTCCAGGCCGTTAATCCTGACTTGAATAATCAAAGCGATTTGATGCGGAAGCCGGGGAGTAAAATTCTCCAGATCAAAGGTGAGAAGGCTCGAATCGGCGGGGTCAATACCACCGATGGCAGACAACAAAGCCTTCCGTTGTGAAGGACAACTTTGAAGAACCTCAAGTGCAGACATGGCACATGGCGCCTGGGCCAGATCCTCAACAAGACTGTAATGTTGAGCGGCGCGGGCGTTTGGATTATAAGAGGATTTCCGAAGAACACCCTTGGGAGGTGGTTTCACAACGGGTTCGAGAGTCGGCTTCTCAATTTCCAATGAACCAGAAGCAGATGCGGGAGGCGGTCCATCCGCCTCAGCCTTCCCGGGTGCCTGCTGCTGATTATTGTAATCCTTGGACCTCGTAGCGATAGTGATAGGTGCATTAGTCTTCATCATGAAAACTTGAGACCCAAACGGTGCAGATGATGAACTTTGTTCGACCATCTGGGTCTGCTGAGATGGAAACGGCTCGTTTAAAACAGCCGGAGTTCCCTTTGAGCCTTTAAGAAGTTGACTGACTTCGGATCGTCTTGGACAATCTTTAGTGTAATGGTCACCTTCACAGATGAGGCAAGGAAATTTCGGCTTACGTTGTGAGCCATCCTCAGACTTGGATTTAGATTCCGGTTTTGGGGCATCAGATCTGGATTTGCCTTTGCCCTTTTTCTTCCCCTTGGAGGATTTGTCCGTAGGATTGGCCTGAACGGCATTTACCTCCGAGGTTTTACCAGAATCGGATGAGGCGGGTTTGGCAGAGGGATCGTTGGAAGAATTAGCCTTCTGCTTCCCATTCGAAGACTTCTTCGAATTTTGAGAAACGGAACCAATGACACCATCCACGGAAGGGGTGGGTTGGGTCTTTTTGGCTCCGGGCCGTGGTGCATCAGGCAGGATGTCATAAAGCGTGCCAGATTGTGAATAAACAAGATCCAAGTACTGGGCACGCGCGATAGCTTGTTCCTCCGTCACACACGCTCCCATTGCGATATCTTGAGCGATTTTGTTCACAAAGGAGGTGGTGAACCAGTGAGTCAAAATCTGATCAGGTATGTGAAACTTGATCAGTCGACGACGGCGCCGCCACTCATGGATGTGATCCGAAATGTGAGTGGCCGAGTCCTGCTTCAGGGAAGACAGGAGGTGCGTCCCGGTCTCATACCGGACTGGTAACTGGAAATGCGTGAGGAAAGCCATAGCTAACGAGTTGAAATCCTGAAAAATACCACGGGATAGCTCTATGTACCACTTAGCAGCAGCTCCTGTTAACGTACGTTGGAAAAGACGCAAACGAACCGAATCGTCAGTCCAAGAGTTAGACGAACACCAGAGGTGATACGTCATCACATGCGCCTGGGGGTCTTCGCCAGATTTGCCCTCAAACTTGGGACAATCTCCTGGTATCTTGGTTGGAACCGGAGGCCAATGTGGATTATGAGAAATCGGATCATTGGTCAACTTTGAAACGTCCGGCAAGTCCAAGGTAGCCAGGAACGGCAATGGAGGGTTAATTCCCGTGCCAGTCCCAGAATAAGGTCCGGTTCCCATGCTCCACGATGGTTGTGAATATCCTTGCCCCCATGGGTTCTGTCCCGTAGGATTCTGACCGTGAGGGGCATAATTCGTATAGCCAGACTGATTTGGTTGCTGGTAACCATTGTGTGGGGCCTGATAACCAGGGTTCGAGCCCTGATTAGGCGTCTGCCCCGTATAAGCAGCGTTTGGATTTGGCTGCTGAGCATAGTTAGAACCGTGAGGAGGAGGAGGATACTGAGAGCCTCCAGAGTGGTTATAATTCGGTTGAGATTGACCATGAGGATAATAACCACTCTGAGGATGAGTAGACTGCTGATAAGTGGAACCCTGCGGAGCCTGGTACGTAGGGCGCAGCTGTTGATTTGGCTGCGGCATTGAGTGAGCAGGCTGGTGAGCAGAGTGAACGAAATGAGGGGGCTGGCCTGAATGAACAGGTTGACCCGAATGAGGGGGCGCTCCTGAATGAACGGGTTGACCCGAATGAGGGGATGGCGCTGGTTGCGCAGGCTGAACCGGTTGTAAGTGAGCCCCAGGTTGCACCGAATAAGCCGGTTGGCCTGGAGGCGGGACACCAGGTTGTACCGGATGACCCGGTTGGCCCAGTGGTGGAACGGGACCAGGTGCTTGCTGGAAACCAGTTTGACCCGAAGCAGAACCATAAAGAGGTCCTTGCTGATATGCAACGTTAGAGACAACAGGATACTGCGGTTGCATCGGTAAGGAAGGCTGGCTTTGCCCCCCAGGTCCATAGGTCGGTCCCTGTTGATACCCCGGCTGAGGCTGAGCAGGTTGACCAGCAGGGTTATAATATGGTCCTTGCGGATTATAGAATGGCCCTTGCTAGCCCGCAGAGTAGCCTTGATTGGGCTGTCCCTGTGGGTCGTACTGATAGCCAGGTTGGCCTGCAGGTTGACCTTGGAAAGGTTGTGCCTGCAAGTTCTGAGCCTGGTTGTACGGTAAACCTTGAACATAAAGATAGGCCTCAGGAGCAGGGAGACGAAAAATGTCCCCATGCTCGTCAAGCTGACCCGGAAAACCATACACGGGGGTGCCGTCTTGTGCATAATGCGAAAAGAAAGACCGATAAGGATCTTGGGGGAGTTGTCCAGCTCCGGCGTTCGGCTGCTGCAAAAACAACCGATACTCCTCCGGAGAGAGATTCTCCGGTATAGCAGTAGCTAGATAAATGTCCTCTGGAGTTGGCCCAGATCTAGAAGCAGATGCTGAGGCAACAGCAGAAGAGGCAGCCACACAAACGGTGGGTCGCACGGGAACAGAAGTGACGGGCGTCGAAGGAGACACCCCGGGTGTAGTGGCAGCTGGCCTCGAAGCAGGAGATGATATTCCCATAGAGGCAGCAGCTGAAATAATCTGACCCAGAGATCTGTATCCCTGTGGCAAAGAAGGACCAGCTGACGATGTGGTAGCCGGCTCAGACTCGTCTCCCTCAAACAATCTACGAGGGATGCGCTGGTAGTCATCAGACCCGGGAATTTCCTCACGAGAATTACTCATGGTTGATCCTGCTGTTAAATCACGCAGAAGACGGCGAGGACTAGGAGGAAAAACAGCAGCAATAAACGGTGAACCCGATGTAAGAGAAAGGAAATCAGCTCCTAATCTCAATTCAGACAGAGGGTCCGAAAAGGGCCAGTGGAAGTCAACTGGCTCTCCAAAGGGTTGCTCGGCGAGGACCGGTCCCCCGTCAGGGAACTCGGAAACGACAGGCTGCTGTGGTTCAACAGAAGGCTCAGAAGCCTCTGAAGAATCGTCCGTGTAAGGACTGCCAGTAGACGAAACTGAGGGTTCCGCCACCGTGACAAAAGACTAGAAGAAGAGAGCACACACACACATGGGCTGAAAATGAATTAAGACACACGATCAAACAGTCACAAGCAATATCTAACTGGGTGTGTAATCGTGGGAGATTGATTTTACGACATTGGAAAATAAACACATTCTACCGTTTCATGTTTTAAGAGTCAAGAAACGATAAAAAGATGACTCTATCTCTTTCAGAGTTGACACAAGCGTGAAAGGACAAGCGCTTGACGGTCTTTTCAAGTTTAGGGAGTCAGAAAAGACCAAATGACTGCTCAGGAAAACTAGGCACAAAGGGTGTACCAGATAGCCGTGAACTGCAATATACACCTTGGTTTCAAAATGAAACAGAAATCGACCAAGGACTTTCCGTACGTGCGGGTAGTCTCCCCGAATGCTGTGTTCGGTGTATCACGGGTAAAAGGCGGCAGACTCGGCGTCCTGTGGATAAAGGATTGCAAACCTATAGGGGTCTCCCTTGATATACTCGACGGTACGGGGAGCGCAAGTCCGTACTAGTGCTGTCTAAAGCCAATAGGCGAACGACAGCTGCTAGGTTTAACGACGCCGGAACACGTCTCTAGCCTAGACCTTCTAAATATGTTGCGTTAAGTTCCAATGTTGCCTTAGGTTAATTGAATGAATTTTACAGTTGATCTTCAATTAAGTTTCAATTTCGAGGCCTTATCGTATGTAGTGTCTCCTAAATGCAAGCTATATGCCACGATGCAACATTTCGTTCGATGAAAACTAGTTAAATGAGAGTTGAGAGCTTTAATACAAACGAAATGAACGGACTACAAACAAGAATGTCTCTAATGCAACTAATGCAATTGCACATTTTTCATTCAAACACTAATCACTAGTGATACGGAAAAGATGACAATTTGCACTAATTAAAAAAACAAAAGAGATTATATTTTTTTTTTTAAAATTTTCAATGTCTAATGGCTAATGTGCACTGAAAACAAAAGGAACAATTAGAGAAATGATAACTAAGAGAGCAAAGCAAACAACATTCACTCACCAAGCAAGCAACCAAATCTTTAAATCGACCCAAAGTCTCTCAAATCGAAGAAAGACTCAAAAACACCCCAATGGACCGTGTGATCTGGGTCCAAAGCAAGGGCAAACGAATCCTGAATGAAAGAACGAACAATCACTCAAAAGACGCAACAAAACAATCAAAGACTGCTAAGAGGGCATGGAGGGTTAAGCAACAAGTCGACATGACAATCAAGACACCAAAGCTCCCAAGGAGGGCTCGATTCACTATGCCACTAGATGCCCTAGGGCTCAAATCGTGAAACCGATAGATAGAGGCAAACAACCAAAGGATAGCGGTGACTTCCAGTCAAACCAGGCTCCAATGCACTCAAACAATCAGGAAATCAAGAAGAAAAGTATTGGTCAAGCTCAGAAAGCCAAAAATTGAAGAAATTCAAAAAAGTCACGGGGGTGGCGCGACTGTGGCCTTGAAACTAGCGCCAGAGGCCGAGTGGCGCGAGACAGACAAATGCAACACGCGCCAAGTGGCGCGACTGTCAGGTAAAAACCCGCGCCAGTCGAATTCTTCAATGAAAACTAAAAAACAAGCTAATCTGAGAAAAAGACCAACACAAGCTAAACAAACCACAAGGCTAAAATAATGAAAGAACCCAACCCAGAAGGTTCATCAAGCAAGGAGAAACAATCAAAGCGAACCAATCATAAACGAGACAAGGAAAACCGGACGGTCCCCAGCGGAGTCGCCAATTTGTTGAGAAGGTAAATCCCCTCTGCGGACAGAGGCGATCCCTACTAGCCCAGCAGGGGTCTAGCAACAAACAAACAATGCTAAGACGCAGGCTCCTAGTTACGAATGAAAGATTTGGGATAAGAACCTACCTGGATTCCAGCGCTCGATCTGAAAAAGAGATGTCCCCGTCCTTCAGTCCTGGCAGATCACGATCCTTCCACGATCTCCGTGGATGAACACCTGCACACAGAAAGAACAAACAGATACAAGCATAGGAACCAGCATACGTAACTAAACATCGGTCAGAAAAGACATTACTTGCATTAACGTAATGGAAAAAGGAGTGCAACCATAATCATAGTCATCTATTAAAATGATAAACGAATAGAAGTTACAACCAAGTTCTGACGCTGCAGCCTCCTTCGTGCGGGTCTCCGGTCATCCACGTCTCGCAAAGCTCGCCAAGGGAAAGGGAAACCTCTCCAGAGTCTCGTAACAATGGTCTCCTCGCTCGAATGGGCCTTAAGG